>OX465296.1:600000-877500 GCA_949987735.1 Leucophora obtusa
AATCCAGCTTTGTTATAATCGATAGTATATTCTAGATCGTAAATGTATTTTTGACGAGTTTTTAAATGTTTTTTTCTGTTTTGAAAAGTTAATTTTTTCAAATTTACGAAATTTTCACTTTACATCGTTCCTTATACAAAAGGCAAAAAAGTAGGTAATTATGTTTTCTATGGATATATGTAATATAACTTGTTTAATAAAAAAACTATTTAAGATCTGAAGACCGCTTTTAAGCGGCCTTGGGCATTAGAGCGTTAAACAGAAATTGTTTGTAGGTTAACTAACACAAAATGTTAATTTCAACAAATTTTATCAAAGCACCGTAAGTTGTTTGAGTTTCACATTTCATATAAAAAATAATTTTTCACCACAATGAGTTTCATTTGAAAATTGTGTAGACCTTGTTTTCACACAAATTTAGTATACAAGACTATTATTTTTCTTGTGAAAATGTGACATTTTGTGTTAATTGTGATTGTGGCTTTCTAACTATATAAAAAAATTAATTTTCAGAATTTACATAAATTACTATTTAAGGCCTTTAAGTTTGAGTGAAAATTTTCGACGTGAAAAACAACTTACGGTACTTAAACCAAAAATTAAAAATAATTCTCTTAAATTAAATACGTATTATTTTTTCTGTGGGTCTATACTCAAATGAAAGCTTAACTACCGTAGATTTTAAAACTTTAAAAAGTTTTTAACATTTAGAGGGCCAAGTCGAAAAATCTCGAAAACTGTTCCACCGATTTTAGAAGGCCTATAAAAAGAAGTTTAAAAAAATATTTTTTTTAGTAGCTTTGAGATTAAGAAGAAGAATAAACCTTTTTCTCTAAAAATTATAAACATTAATTTTTAAATCAGACTAGATCTAGTTTCTGCCTTATTTGTATGGACAGGCTTCATCAGTGGTTTTCCATTAAATTGGCAATTGTTTATGTGTTTATTGTCAGATTGTCTCTATATGATAATTTTTTTGAAAACATGTCCCCACATTGAACTATACTGAAGTGCGACAACTTCTTAGCTATCTCACCCAAGTAAGGCCTTCATTGTTACTAATTTAGTGTTTTCTTTCCTATTCAGCATTCTGTTATTATCTTTTTACTCAGAAGTGATCAAGCACAGACACATACAAACATTCTATTTTTATATTTTTGTTTATCTTCCAATCTCCTCTGTGTCTCCACACTGACGTATGGTTTTTACGTTCAAGAGTAGCCAACTTTCTTTTTTTGTGAAAAAAATCACTGCAATATATTGGGTGACAAGTTTTAACGTGCTAATTGATAATGAATTTGTGACCATTTGTTCCCAATAGGAATCACAGGACATAATATATATATACATATATTGATAATGAAGCTTACTTTAATTTTTTGACAAATGTGCTTCAATTAAAACAATAGTCATGTAAATTGTTGCTAGCAACAAAAAAATTACAAATAACGTGGTTGGGTGCATTTTTTTCTTCAAAAAATTTTATGATGGAAATTTCCATCATCATGCAAAGCAGGGTTAACGTCATATAGACAGCTGCAATTAATATTGTAATTAATATGCATTTTTGCAATTTTAATTTTGTAGGTTTGAGGTTAAGAAGAAGAATAAACTTTTTTTTATTAGTATAATCGTCGATCGTAATACAGAATGGGTCCTCTGGTAAAAATATTTAGCATACTGCGTTGCTTACATGCTACTTAAGAGTAGTTTGCATTATTTAATTGAGTGTTAAAATCTATCAAGAAACTTAAGATTTGTTTTGGCAGTCAAAAACTCAAAATTATGGACTTTTGACGATACGATATGAGAATTTGACAAACATATCGATTAATTTTGATCAATCTCTTTTGGGATATATGGATAAAAATAACTCGCATAAATTAGTATAAACAAAAATAGGCCAGTTCCGAGAGTGATCCCGAGGAATCCAATTTAATAAAACAGACATTTATTTTTTAACATTTTACGTGATAACACAAATTAAGAAACATTTCTCCAAATCAAAACGATATGTAATGAAGCGAAGGCAAGTGGAATTGAAACAGTACAGGGAACAAAATAAAATGGAGAACGAAGTTTGTATCAGGGATGTAAAAGCTAGCTCTTTTTTGAAAAGAGCAAGAGCCCGAACGAGCTAGCTTTGTATTACATATTATGAAAATTGTTAAAAAAAAAATAAGTCAATGTGTAATAGACATTAATTTCTCTGGTATTTTAGAGCCAACTGGTGATTTTGACCAAAATCTTGGTCTTAGCCTCCATTTGGGTTTGGGGTTTTGAATACTTGAATGGACTTTTATGTCATTGCTTAACTCCTAAAAAACAGAGTTGCCAGGATTTTGAATATACATTGAAAATAGTTTTCTGTACAATATGGATATACCCAACAATGGCGTTCTAGGGTTAATGCTTTTAAATACTACATTATTTAACTAACCTCGTTGAAAAAGTATTGACTCAATCTGAATGTTAATTAAATACAGCATATCTTAAAAAAATAAGAAACAATTGCATATAGTATAATTTGTTTAATAAAATATTTGCAATATATTTAAAAGCAGCAAGTAAAAAAAAATATTTTAACCTACGTTTACTCTTCTAACTCCCTCTTGCTGGCCTCCTTTTCGAATTTTAAACAACAGCGATTAATGAGCTCATTATAATTCCAAGAATTTTATTTAAGTTTTCTGTTTGTTTTCTACTAACTTCATTATTACTGTAATGTGTTGTTATTTGCTATGAAAGGCGAGGGCGCAGACTTTTTGCTACTGTTGTACAGTTGTTCCAAACCAAAAACAAATTGTAATAATTATGGATCTTCTAAACTACCGATCAATCGGAAAAAAATGTTCACAAGAACTGAAGAGAAAGATCTAGGCTATTAGAAAAGTAGTCTTGTTGATACCCTGTTTTAGCACAGGGTGTACTACAGGGTATCAAAATTGACCATTTCGGGAATACAAAAGCTTTATGGCTGGACAACTTTTACAAATCTGAACTGATTTTGCTGATTTTTATTTTATCAATCTAGGTTACAAGATAAAGAAAATACATGCTTCAAGTTCCATTGAATTTTTGAATTTCAAAATCTTTATTTTTTTACCTTTACTTTTTTTTGGTTTAATGCCAATGTTTGAAATTGGTTGTGTCATTCATTGCCATGACCTTTCTCAATTTCAGAATGAAAACTATTTTCAATTATCTCAAGCCGTGTAGCAGTGATAGATTTTTAAAATCAAAACTTTTAAGTGTGTCCTGAAAATGGAATTTCTTTGCAAAAGGGGGTTTACTTTTTTCACTTTTATCTCAAAGTTTTTAAAACGTTTTTTAATATTTTTGAACATACCCTACGGGAAATTTTAACAAACTGTCACCGAACTGGCCCCTTTATATGAAATAGACTGGTCACTTTTACATGGCGTTGTCTTAGAAGGGGGAAATTGACCCCTTGTGACATGTCACAAGACAAATCCTAGGACAGGTTACTATACTCTCATAAAAAACAAAGTTCAGGGACCTGTCCTGGAATTTGTCCTGTGACTTGTCACAAGGGGTCAATTTCCACCTTCTATGACAACGCCATGTAAAAGTGACCAGTCTATTTCATATAAAGGGGCCAGTTCGGTGACAGTTTGTTAAAATTTCCCGTAGGGTATTTTAAAAGAATAAGCTTGAGAAATGCTTAATAGTGCAACTTAGAACATTTCTGTACATGAGCCCTACGCCCAGCATTGGTCGAACATTATGATTTTTTGAACAAAATTTAATGTTTTTGAATGTGGCAAAAAAAGTCACGGCACTTCGATAAATTTTTTGAATTTTAAACAAACATGCTCCAAAGAATTTGATATTTTACATTTTAGATATATTGCACAATTATTTGTGTAAGAGACACATCCATTGTTTTTTTATGAAATTCCGAAAGAATGCAAGCAAACTACAAAATTTTTTATTAATTGTACTGCAGTATACCCAAAAACATAAAATCCCAAGGCTGTACCAACGTTGGAAAATAACTACGGCCAAGCGTTTATTGTGTGTCCTATGTTAAAACAGTGTGGCTACAAGACTAATTTTCTAAAAGCCCAGATCTTCAGTTCTTGTGAACATTTTTTTCCGATTCCGAATCAGTAGTTTAGAATATCCATAATTATTGCCATTTTTTTCTTTTGGTTTGGAACCACTGCATGTTGGCATTTTAATTCTAAGTGTCTTTAAGGCAATTGGCAATAGCTGCATGTTCGTGCAATATTTCTAGCTGGTCTATAATTTCAACACAATAAACCATTGGTAAGGGGGTGGTCGACATGTAATCATGATATTTTTAAATTTTCCTTATAACATTGAGTGTAAAAAATGTGTTGGTATTTAACCCCTTAACGATCAAACTTAAACCGCTCGAGATTTTTTGACGAAGCTATTTGAGACTTGGACTTATGGCTAAAAATGAGTTTAATGCTATTTTTAGCACTTTATTACCTCATGGAGAAATTAAATACATATTAAGGCTTAAATGTTAATGGACAATGACTCATGAATGGGTTAAGATTTTTGGAAATTTTTATTCTGTCTTAAAATGTGCGCAGTCTAAAAATAACAGCCACTTTAGTATAAATTTCACTCCGACTTTTGTTTACTTAGTGATGACCTAATAGGTGAACTAATAGGTATCCCCTATAAAGCAGAAAAAAGTATCAGGAATAAAATATTTTTAAGTTCAAATTCGATTTCTAACAATTAAATTAAAAAAAAAATTCTAACAATTAAAAAAAACCGTATTCTCTAAACCTTGGTTTAATAAAAGAAAAAGTTACAAAAAGGTGTTTGTATTTACAAATTTCACCGTTGGTACAACAAGTTTTGTTAAAATCGTCCTGTAAGCTTTCCAAAAATAGCAGAAAGTAAAAATGGGACATATGTCGTCAAAGGGTTAAACACATAATATTACACATGTAAACTGGTTTAAATTTGTGTTTTTTTTTCTATTTTGTAGAATTGAGGTTTCAGGAAATACTGCAGTTATTACAACATTAAAATGATTTAACTTAAGATACACGGAAAGAATATGGACTCATTTATTGCAAAAGTTTTAACCTTGTTAAAAAAAAGTTGCCTTGTGTGTATTTACACATATAAACGTATGTGCACATCTACATGCAAATGTCACAAAAGAATTGTCGGTATTAATATCTTGAAATTTTAATATTTCCTTGTTTTCTGAGACCAAAATAAATATTTGACATTTACTTACGCAAAATGTCAAAAATCATAAAGATGTTTGGTACCGTCGCTTGTTTGGGTTGGTATGCATATTTCGACAAACCACAAATTTAACTTTAAATTTATAAAATTCAAATCCAGTTTTCTTTTTTTTTTTTGCCGAACTTGTCTTGATTTAACATTTGTTTGTTGTACCAAATTTGTTTTTGCAATATTTCAAAGTTGCTTTAGGAACAACATATAATTTAGATAAATTAATAAATAATTGTTAACACTTTAAAAAGAAGCACACAAACAACTAACATGTTTATTACTAAAAAATAATAACAAATACGATAATCAATGAATTTTAATAGTGATCAAGTAAATCCTAAAAAACTGGTTTTCATTTCAAAGTTGGTTTTGTTTTCTTTTTGGATTTTCACTTTTATTTTCAATATACATATTTTTATATTTAATTAAAATATGAAGTAGTAATAAGTTATAGAACCAGTTTTTTATGCATGCATTAATTTAATTTTTTGAATAATTTTTCTATTAAATTTGTATATTTCTAGATTCTGTGTCGTAGAATTTGGTATACTAAGTTTATCGATCCACTTGTAATGTTATATTTAGTCTAGATATTAGTACTCTAATAATTGAAAAAAAAAACTTATAACATGTTTTTAAATTGCATATTGTAGTAGTTATTCATTTGAATATTTTGGTTTTACCACATCATGCCCTCTTTCGGAGATTTATGGAATTAAATCTGAAACTTTGACCGACTGTGTTTCAACCAGATAGTTATTTAATTCATTTTGGAAGTTTGATTTAAATAAATACGTCATTCATTTAAACCATAAATTATGAATTCATTTAAGTAATACTAATAAAATAGTAATAAAAAATACTCGTATGTAGACAGTTCATGAGAAAATTCATTAATTAAATATGTATATATAAATGAAACTTCCATGGTCGTCCATGAGCCCTCATTGAGCCCTCGTTACTGACGATGGAATTTCCACTTGAAATAATTAAAATCTATTACATATGCATATGTAAGTTGAAAGATTTTATTTCATTGTAGTAGATTAAAATGATTGTCTGTGCCTTTAAATTGTGGTTTGAATCTATCTGAATTTGATTTTTTTTTATGTTTATACAAATCATAATTTTGTATTATATGTTAGTAATTTCTTTTTTTTTAGGTTTGATTTTTTAAAAGGAATTTCAAAATTTAAAAATATGTTAAGGTTTTTTTTATTTAAATATAAGACGAAGTCCGATTTTAAATATCAAAGCCAATTTCGAAAGAAAAAGGTCAAAAATTTGTATATATGTATGTCATATTGCAGTAACAAATTATGTGCATTTTTAACGCCTTTTGTAATTAAATTTAGTCTTAAAACGAACGAAAAAATATTTTACTGTACTAAAAATCTACTGTACTATTACAGATTTTTTTTTCTTTTTTTCTAAAACCATCAGATTTCCTACCTGTTGCGAAATTATTGTGATTTTCAAAGTTTATATTTTTAATTTTTTTTTAACTTTCAAAAATTTTTAAATTTTGGCTCGTAAAATGCTTAAATAATAAACATTTTTCAAAAAAATTGTATTTTTATTTTCCGGCAAAATATGCTAATTCTGAAAAAAATATTTGTGTTCCCGATTAAAAAAATTTTATATGGGGCTTTATACAGTAATATGCAATTTACCATAAGTCTTTGTACAATTTTATTCGAGAAATGGGCTCATATAATTTCATGTTTGCATCAATTCAGTTATAATTTGATAATATCAGATATAAATGTTTCCGAATAATGGCGCGATATAATTTAATCAGACTTTATATAGTGGTATAAAATTAAAGTTTAAATGGTACAAACATATAGAAAATCAAATATTGGGTTATATGAATAAAACTTAGCAATTACTTCGAAGTAATTACTTTGGGCTTAGGAATGACTTTTAACACCAAATTTATCCATAGACTTGTGGAACGGCATGAAATATAAACGAAAATCGAAAAATAAAATTTTTAGTCTACTCGTAAGTAGACTTAAATTGGGTCATATGAATAAAACTTAGCAATTACTTCGAAGTAATTACTTTGGGCTTAGGAATGGCTTTTAACTCCAAATTTACCAATTGGCTGGTAGAATAGCATGAAAAGTAAACGAAAATTAAAAAATTAAATTTCTAGTCTACTCCGAAGCAGACTAGATTTGTGAAGTAATTGCTTAAAAAACCCTGTATTTCCCCCTATTAGTAATATCTATTTTTTATTCATATGAGCCATTGTGAATTAATTGCTTAAAAAACCCAATATTTCCCCCTATTAGTAATATCTATTTTTTATTCATACGAGCCATTGTTGTATACGGTTTATGCACTATAAATTTCACTGAAATCCTAAAAGTTTACATAATTACCTGAGAGTTTGTCAGATCTAAAACTTCATGAAAGCTATTAAACTTTTTTTGGATTTTGACCAAAGGACATTTTACAGGAAAGCACAAACACCTTTACTGTTGCTTTAAACTGTTTGTATAAATTTTCTAATAATTTCGTTCCATTGCAAATGTTATTTTTAACAGCCTCTCATCAAATTACCTCCAAAAGAATAAATCCTTTTGTCTAAAGAAAATTTGAAAACAAAAACTTTGAATCGATTGTTTGAGATTTTGTAACTCATTTCGACTTAGGTTGTTTTAGAAAAGCAAGTTTTAAATTTTAACGAAATTCAAGAGCTTAAGGAAAAATAATTTCGTCAAAATGATTTAAGAATTCACTTTCCTTACAACAGTGATTGCACAAATACAAAAAATAAATGTTACAATTTATTACTTTCTTTTTAAAATTGTGCACGAAAAATAGACTATAGTGAAAATTTCTAATGCTGCAAATAAAATAAGTTCTTTTGTCAAACGGAAATTAATAAAATTTCGGAAAAAGTTGATTTTAGAGTTTTTACGTATTTTAGTGTATAAAATGTAGAAAATATGAGGAATACACAGAAATATGCGAATTCAAAAGTTATATTGTCGACAAAAATCTTGAAAAATGTTCTTAAGTCGATTTAAATTGTTTTGCCCAAAAGCCCTTAGATATGATTACATACGAAATGAGACAGAAATTTTGTCTAGCGTTTGATGTAATATAAAGTTATATCCAAAAGGCGACTGACAAATTTTCTAGCCTGACTCTGAATGGGGTATACATATATAATTCTATCCAAAACGAAATAGTGTTTTTTTGAAAAATGATATCATATAAAACATATATTATTTTGGATTATGTACTAAATAGGTATATATATCGTCATATAAAATTGGATTTTCCGTATCTAATTGTAAGTGCAATATACAATTATATACTGATCGAAATGTAATAAGATGCAACTAAATATGACATCATATTACAATTTTTTGAGAAAGAAAAAATTATATATGGATACATATAATTATATCCGGTTATATACACTGGTGTCCAAAAACATATATGGGTATACAGAATTATACATTATTATATTACAAACGTTTTTACTCGGGTTGTGATATACTAAAATTTGCTATCTCAAAAAATACGCAAAAAAGTGCAAAATAGGAAATTTTTTGCATAGGTGTAAATTAGTAAGAATATTTAAACCATCTTATGGAAGGTATATTATTTATTTTTACAATAATAAGCGAAATAACTAGTTTTTTAGCTCTCCTGAGAAGTAAGCTTTTTTGAGTTGGCATTTATTGAATATAGGAGCTCGATATCAATAATAACAAATACAAACTAAACAAGAATTTTTAAAATTCAGCGAAATTCAACGACATTTTGTTTTTTAAGTAATTAACAACCATAACTGTTTACTGTAAAAATAATGTTTTGGTAGTTGTTTATTTTCATATTAAAAATGACTGCTTTAAACAACTGTTAAGAAATTACAGTACTTTTCGTTATCGCTGAAATCGGATGGAAAATGCTCTCTTACACTAATAGAAAAAGTCTGTTAAAAATTTAGTTAAAACTACTAAAATTAGTTAAAACTGACCTTGCAGAAAAAATGTTGATATTAGCAGATTATTTTTGCTTTATATTAGTAAGACATTAACAGTAAAAATAAAGCTTTTAAATATACATAATTTTAGTTACATATATTTGGGTTAATTTTTTTTTTTTTTTTTTTTTTTTTTTTTTTTTTTGGTAAACAAATGCTTTTTTTCAGTTGGTATTAGTGTTTAAGGCATTAGTGCGATTTCATTAACAGTATTAAAACAAACTCGAATGGTAGAAAATTACTATAACATTTTTTAGGCATTAGCATTAGTCAACTAATTTTATCGCCAATGAAAAAATAAGAAGTATGTAGGTTTAAACATATTAAAGGAAGAAAAATTAGAAGTTTTCATTAAATTTATTAAGTCTTTCCATTTATAGACATTTATATAGAGAGAATTGAAAAGTAAATTAAATGTTTCTATTGTTTTGTATTTATAAAAAATTGGTTAAATGAGAACAGAAGATGTGTTGTTTATAGCAAACGTAAATACACAATACAAATCTATTCAAAACAGATTTTTGTTGTGTATTTTCAATGCATAAGAATGAAACAAAAAACAACACATCTTCTGTTCTTATTTAACCCATTAATTCAGCTACGCAGAGATATGTTACGTTTACGCTGGAGTAACGAAGCCTTAAATATATTATAATTGGTGTCAAAAATAATATGAGACAAACATAATATATTAGAGGCAAGAATAATATGTTTATAGGCAAACACAATATTTATTACCAGCAGAAATATGTTTGGGCAGGACGTTTTTTTTTAGCGTATAGCTTTAAAAGCTTAGGTCTAAGCTTAATTGTAAGCCAAATAATTTTTAAACTAAAATACTTTATCTGCCTTTCATTCCCCTCTGCGAAAGTAGTGAGGAAATATGTCGTCTATACCTTTGATTTTTGTTATTTAGGTGCCGGTATTAAGTGTGAAATATATCAAAGTACAAAAAACTGGTTACTAAGTTAGTGGGTTTTTATGGTTTTTATATTACCTCAATAATTTTGTGAATTTCGTATAAATTAATTTTGTGGTTTTATTATATTTAAATCCAATACATACAAACAAAAATTAGCTAATCCCATAATGTCATGTGTTTCAACATTATGGAAACAAGATAAATAAATTATATGTATGTGTATTCGACTTCACAACTTATTCAAATTAGATAAAACTAAACACGTGTTTATTCCCATTAAGGCTGGATGTTGGTAACACTAATCGCCAGAGATGTTCAAAAACTCTTGATAACAGCTTATCTCTTAAGTAGGCCTCATACGATCAATATCGTATATGAAACTGAATATATTTTTGAAAATCAACCAACCAGTCGGAACAAAATATAAAAAAAATTGGTAGAGTTTCAAAAATATTGTCAAAAATATTTTAATTTTCTGTGGCCCAATTAATACAATAATATTTTGATTCGCATACCATTATGTGCTGTAGCAATAAATGTCAATTAATAAAAAATAAATCGTTCCTTACATATTCTGGATTAGGTCAAACAAATTCAATCAAATATAAATTCGTAATCCTGACTTATTTCAAAATTACCAGAGCTTAGCAATAGTTAATCCTAGATATTTCTTAAATAAGTCCCGCGATCTTAACTGCAGTCTTGAACATTGAATTTGTTTTTAAATAACGGAGGTTATTGTTTAACTCTAGTCATAACTTATAAAAGTTACCTGCTCTAAATACGTTTTAATTTCCAAAAACAACAAAAAATCACAATGTTTTGTTAAACATTTATTTACTATTTTTAGCCAAAACAAGAGAAAGTCGACAGAAGTTCAATTTTATATTTAAAAATTTCCGGTCAATGTAATATACTAAAAGAAGCTTGTTGGACAGTTGAAAAAAGTTGAAATTTGTTTGCCAAGGATGTTTCAATATATTTGGCTTGTGCCTTGTGTTATAGTCGATTTTCAAAGCTTAGGCTTTAAATTGAATCACAATTAAAGTTCTCGTACTTAATAACAAAGCCAAATATTCTGAATTCATTGCATATTTTTTAAACATAAATATTTTAGTGTCATTCTGGTGCTGGTAATGAGTCATTCTGGTGCTGGTAAATTCAGTTAATTTTCAATACTCGATAATACTCGATGTGTTTGGATGAATTTGGATAATCGGTACTAAATACTCGATGAAATTGATTTAAAATTTTAATAAAATCCTTTGAAAATGTTTACGTTGATTTAATATTTAAATTTATAAACATATTTTTAAACTTTTTTACCAACTATTCATTATGTTTTTGATAGTTTTTTTTTAAACATATACTTATAAATATAAAAAAAAAACTTATATTTTTCTACACTACGCGCATGCTGAGGGGACATTTTTTTCGATCTACAGTTTATTTTTTTAATTATTGAAACGAATCAAAAATAAGATTTATCTATGTTTTGTTTCAAAATGGAAAATGATATATAGGAGTAAAACTGTAATATAAATGTGTTTTATTTGCATTAAAAGAATTTAGGCCGAATTAGCTTATTTAAAAGTGAACACTGAATACTATCCAAATAAAAAAACAGGAAAATTATATTCGTGGTATTTATGAAATCCCCACCGGCATTGGAATTAGAAACGGATTGGATTCTGTAAACGGGCTTATAAAAATTAACGCAAATGGCATTACAATGACGTCATACAATTCCGTACAAGCAAAGGAATGGGGAAATTTTCTACATTTTTCTTACGGAAATTTGAGATTGCTGGATTCTATAAATCCACTCTTCGGATTTGATGAGGAAATTTCCGATCAGACTCAAATGGTTTTCTTAAAATAACAAATTTTGACAGCAAATTTTTAACGTTATTGATTTGTTACATATATTCATTAGATTTTCTGATACATAAATGTTTAAAAAATTTTATGACGTCATTGTAATGCCATTTCCGTTAATTTGTATAAACCCGTTTATAGAATCCAATTCCGTCTCCATACCAATTCCGGTGGGGATTTCATAAAGACCACGATTATTTTAAAAACAAATCATCTGGGCTTTCAAGTTGTTGTTGTTAATAGATTTTCACTGAAAATTTGATTTTTTTCCTACGTTAAAAATTTCTTTCACAAAGCTTTTTCTTTTATATTTGTTTTAATTGCCGCAAAGCACGTTTTTATTTGATTATAATTTTGGGTGCAAAGGTTTAAAATATTTTGTAGCTGTTCCCGATTATTTGGGAATTTTCAAAGAATTGGGGAACTTTGGTCACGATTCAGAACCGGGGTGTTAGCACTAAAAATCGGCAATTCGTAATTTAGGGGACACATTAATGAACATGTGTTATTTTTAAATAAAAAGTCGATTTAATTTTTTTTTTTGTTTTTCAATTTTTTATTTTTTTAATTTTTTGTGTATTTATTTAAGTGTATGTATAGTTACAATTTATATTGTTTTTTTTTTTCTTCTTAATTTATATAAATTGATCGATACAATATGTATGTACGAGTATTATAAAAAATATTTAAATATAGTACGTTACAAATAACATAATATGCTATAAATTACAAAAGAAAAACATTGATCGTTTTATTGTCTCTCATCGAAATAAATTTGTTTTTAATTCTTTTTTCTTTCCTAATGTTTTTATATGTATAATTAACACAGCAATGACATTTAAACTATTATAACAAAAGTTTAAAAGTCGTAACTAAAAAAGTCTTGCAAGGTGAGAAGTAAAATTTTCATTTTGTAACAAAAAAACAAAAAAAAAAATAATAATAAAAACAAAATAAAAAAATATTTACAAGTGAATGATTAAAAAAAGTTTACATTAGAAAGAGATGTTTATATAAAATTAAATTCAATTATGGGCAGAATTTAGAAAATGGGAAGATGTTTTTTTTTAATCTTTAGAAAGGATTGATTTTTTTAAGTTAAAGAAATTGTGTGCTTAATGTTGAAAGACTTATTTTTTCATTCATAACTGACTTAGAAGAAACCATCACCGGTGGGATCATTTACCCATGGGTAGTTATTGGGACATCTAACACAGGTCTGTAAATTAACAGTTTCTCCGGGAAGTTCTTTAGATGTTAGCTTGCAGGCATTGGGTACCCAACAGGAAGGTTTACCTTCGACGGTACACTTCTCCCTCCAGGGTTCGAAGTTTTTAACTTCACTAACGGTGCGTGGATTTTGCATCCATTGAATAACCTGAGTCATAGTGACAAAGTAAACATCATTGTGGTTGGCCAAAACTTCATCGATCCAATATAGGAAAGCATCCAAGAATTCGGGATTGTTCTTTAACCAAGCGGCGTGGAAGTACAAACCGAGAGGGGCACGATTTTGATCGTAATGGCGTTCGAAGTTGTGATTTAAGAAATTATAGAATTGATCACCAGTTAAAATATTGGAGCAGGAATCTACCATAGCACAACCGGGCAAGTATTCATCATTAGCTGGGTCTTCACGACGATCCAATTCATTCATAACCATTTCCCAGACGGCATGGGAACGAGTAGGGCAGCTTTGTAAATTGCCGTGACAGCGATGTGGCATACGGAAGTACATAGTGTAGGGCCATAGTGGGGGATTAGACAAAGGAGCAGTAATAGTGGAGTCATACAAAAATGCTTGTTCTTCCATCATGGTGAATTGATTGTTGCCTCCAACACGCAAGTAAGGAGCTCGCACACCTACTACAGAATTATCGGTGATGTTGGAAAACTTTTCCATAATGATACGCATACCAGCCATTTCTTTAGCCCAATCATCGACGGTAGCATTAGACCAAAAACGTTCTTCGTCATTGTGACTGCAAAGAATCACAAAATAAAAAATAAAACAGTTATTACTTTCAAGGCGATTTGTAACTAGGCAGGTTAATATTAGATCTAGTCTAATCCGAATCTACATAGAAAAATTCGAGAGTGAATATATAAAATTATGGTTAATTTCATGTAACCAGCAGAAACTTGCATTACCAAATAACTGCTTATATAATGAAACTGAAATAATTTTCTACTTATAATTCGGCATCAGTACTAGTTATTTTCGTTAAACGAAGTTAATTTCATAAACAGTAGGTTTCAGCTTTGTTCGACTCGGGTTCATCTTTGTTCGAGCAACCGAGTAACTCGATTATTAAGTTTTGAACTTACTCGATTAATAGTGTAAGGTTTTAAAATTACTCGAGTAACTCGAAAAATTTCAACAATTTTTATTTCATTATTTTTCCTTAAAATTTATCAATTTTTGTAGGTTTTATAGCATATTAGATTAGAGATTATAGTTTGGGTGAAAATGAAAATTTCATAAAAAAAATTTCTTGATTTAATTTGGATTTATTCGATATTTAAGTGAATTATGATTGAATATAAGTCACTTAAACGTAAAAGTTTAAAATCGAAATGAAAAAGGTGAAAGATCGTCATAAATTTCAATTTCCCTTCGATATGAAATCACTTCGAAATGCAGAACGTAGCCGATAGTTATGATTTTTAAATCTTATTTTAAACGAATCGATACGCAAAACTCATTTTATTGCTACTTTATTCAAAGAATCAATTTGTTTTTTGTTGATTCTTTTGCTAGAATCAAACGAATTGATTTAATTTTAACAAATTAATTTAACCAATAATAAAAATATAAATCATACCTCGCTTTATCCAGATTTAAAATTCTTTATTTAAAGTGGTTCAAAATTCAACTGATTAATAAAATGGATAAAATTTTGTGTGAATTGATTCAAAACAGAATTATCTTTTCCAAGCTCTGATAAAATACAATATATTGTAAAATTTTAAAATTTAACACAAAACAACAACGTGCTCTATATGTAATTTTCCAATTTCTTGGTAAGTTCTATTAAATTTCAAGGCGGGTGAAAGAAATTCATCGATTATCCGAATAACGGCTAACTGATTGAATACCCTAAAAAATACTCAAAGTTACGCGAGACAACTTATTGATTTACAAAAATAACGTAATATTGGTAAACTACCTGTTTTTAATTACTTATAAGTATATGAGTAAACATTTTTTACAAATTTAAAACATCCCAGCTAAAAATCGACATATGTATCAGAGAACGGTTTGAGTACATTCGTTTTATTGTGCAGTCATACCATTCATTGCTTTTGCCATGTATTCATGCAACAACAATAACTAATGCTAAAATATACTAAAATATTTGCCAGAAAAAAATTTTCAATTTTTATACGACCAAGATTGAGACCATTCGTAACAATCGGTTTGTATTCATACCAATCATTTTATATTCGTTGCTTTTGTGAGTGTTAGGTAAGATTAACAGAAGACATGCAGTGCAATGCATGGCTTTCGTCATACTCACTTTTTTTCCATTGTGTCTGTATTAGGGATGCCGATCCCGAAATCCCGATCCCGAAAATCCCGGGATTTTCGGGATTTAGAAATCCCGAAATCCCGGGATTGGACTTGAAAAAATCCCGGGATTTCTGATTTCATTATTTGGCATATTTTACCTCTTTTTGTATTTGTTTTTATTGTTATATTCGACCAAAATCACATAAATCTAATATCTTATTAAATGTTATTAAAAAACTAATTTTTCCTATTCATACACTTATAAAAAAAAATTAGTACAAAAGTCAAACGCTAAACGCGTTCTGATTAAATTGAACTAATTTTTCTGTTATTTTCTCTAAAAAAAGTCCGTAGAAATAGGTCAAAATTCTGCTAAAATAACAGGAAATAGTACATGTATTTGCGCCAGCACAATTTTGACCTATGCATTTGTACGTAATTTTTTTTATGAGTGTAAGTAATAGATTCAAATAGATTACAGATTGAATAAATCTGAATAAAAACCTTAATAATTTAAAAACTTTTATTTAGCTGTGAAACTTTTTAAAATCATAATTCAGCTTTATTTATTCTTTAAACGGATATGTTTTTATTTATTTTATTGATGATTTGCTAAAATCATAACTTCATTCAAAATAATTTTGCCGACTAAAAACAGCAAGTTTTTGTTAAATTATAAAAATCTCACAAACTGCCTTTCTGAAATCAGCAGAGGTATGTGATTAATATAGTATGTAATGTTAGTTGATTTAAAAAAACTAATAGTCACTAAATATTTCTGATGATTTCGGCAGAGTAGTTTGTATTTGCATTCAATAAATTTTTTACAAATATAACTAAAAATTTGTAGATAAGCAGTGTTTCGGCTAGTTAAAAAGTTTCTTCAGAAGTAAATTGTAATTTGAAATTTACTTAAATTTAACTCATAAGTATATTACTTATATGTCGGAAATTTAACCATTGTTTAGCAAACAAGTTCTGCTGATTTCAGTATATTTAATCGCGGAACCTTTTTTACTAATTTTAAGTAGCTTTCTCTGCTATATTTACATACTTATTTCTATGAATGGAGTTTCTGTTTAAAGCCAGATTCACAATGCTGTAGTACTCCATATTTTTTGTATCATGCTATCTCTATTTTATATACTCCACTATGCAGCGAGGAGTACTCCAGCATTGTGAATCCGGCTTAATTTGTTTATTTCTTCATACTACAAAAAATAATAAGTAGATTTATAATGAATTATTTTTATTTGTAGGATTTATTTGAGCTATTTGGTTTTAAAATTAAAAATATGATGAAACAAGAAAATCCCGAAACCCCGAAAAATCCCGAAATCCCGAAAAATCCCGGGATCCCGATAAATCCCGGGATCCCGAAAAATCCCGGGATCCCGGGATTTCAATTTTCAAAATCCCGAATCCCGGGATTTGTAAAAACCAGTCCCGTTCGGCATCCCTAGTCTGTATTGCTTTGCTGAAATGATATGTATTAACAACAATATGCACATTTTTTGTGATTACATACAAAATCATAAAATAAAGGCACTCAAACCGTTCTCTGATAGGCATATGCATCCATACAGGTTAAATGTATGTTCATGCATGGCCATAAACATGCATTCATGACCATACATGATTACATAAATATCCATACATGAATCATATAAGACAACACGTTTGTATTAACAAAATTTGAGTTATTATCTACATGTATGATCATGCATGTTCATGCGTGCTCATGTATGTTTATGCATGTTCACACATGTAGATATTACCTCAAATTTCGTTAATGCACACGTATGTACATATATGATGCATGTATGGAGATTTATGTAACCATGTGTGGTCATGAATGCATGCTTATGAGTATGCACGTACATACACTAATAGAAAAAATTCCGTAAAATATTAAGTTAAAACTACTAAAAATTAGTTAAAAATTATGCTGCAGAAAAAAACTGCTAAATTAGCAGATTATTTTTGCTACATATTAGTAATATAGGAACAGCAAAAATAAAACTGTTAAATATACAGAATTTTAGTTATATTTGAGCTAAATTTTTGTAAATCGAGAATAGCAAATTAACCTGCTAAAATCAGCAAAAAATTTTGCTAAATAATTAGTAGCCTAAAAAATCACCAAAAAATTTAAAATTTTCGAAGTTTTTTTTAGATTTTTTTTAAATGCAATTTTTTAGCAAATATTTCTGCTGATTTTAGCAGAATAGACTGCTATTTGCATTCAACTAATTTTTGCTTAAAAATAGCAAACATTTTGTAGATTTAGCAGTTTATTTTTGCAATTTTTAGTCTACAAAATTTTCTGCAGATTTTACAGGACAATTTGCTATTTTCAATTAACTAAAATTTAGCTTAAATATTACTAAAATTCTGTAAATTTAACAGTTCTAATTTTGCTGTTCTCATTTTACTAGTATTTAGTAAAAAAAATCTGCTAATTTTAGCAGTTTTTTCTGCAGCATCATTTTTAACTAAATTTTAGTAACTTTTTCTGCTATTTTTATAAATTTATTTCTATGAGTGTACCATACATTCAACGTGTATGGATCCATATATGTCGATTTTTAGCTGGGATATTATTTTTAACTTCATATCAGCATACAAATAACTACTTATTTTGGTAGCAAATTATTTTCTATATTTTTGTAATGCAGCGGGTAAGCAGGTATAGAAATTTTGAGTGTTTATCATGCATCAAATATATAAAAAGGCTGAGTTTTGACACGGAATTATATGCAGTAGACCCTAGTTATTATTTAGATGTTAGTAATGAACACCCATTACTGAGAATTTGCTGGATAGGTAGAAGTAAACGAACGTACTTTATCTAATAAATATTTGCTTATTGTATTAAAACCACATTTTAAGCTAAAGACTTAGGGCCAGTTTTATAGCCAGAACGAAGAAGGTTATAAGACTAGGATAACAAGCACTATAGGATCGGACATCGGACAAAACAAGGAATATAAGGAAATTTTCGTAGAATAGAAATTAGAAATGTGAAGAAAGAGGCAAAAAATCTATAAAAATTATGAGAAAAAGAAAAACTATTGATAATATCAGAAATTAAAACAGTGCAATAATTTATGAAATCAAAAATTTTTCAGAATAAAATTTCAACATTAATCCCGCAATTCATAAACGCTTTGTAAAGTTATAGGAGCTTTAGAAAACGAAATTTTCACACAAAATTTGTTTAATAAGCCTCCTATAATTTTACAAAGCGTTTATGAATTTAGGGATAAAATTTTTGCTTATGTTTTATTTTCATATTTTTATATTATCTTTTTCTTAATTCTAATATTTTTTTTTAAATTTTTATTGTAATTTTTAGTTCTTGGCAATTTACTTCCACTTTTTGCTCATTTTTCGATCGACTGTCTGACAACGCCATGTTTTGTCCGATGTCCGGTCCCATGTACAGTGCGATAGCGATTGCATCTACTAGTCTTACAGGCTTCTTGCCATAATTAAGAATGGTTTTTGTTGGAAATATTATTTTGGAAATAAAACTTTAAATGGGGTGTCAGTATTTTTTACCAGTAGTGATGCGAACTTTCTTTATCCATTACTTTAAAACTTATAATACCTAGTTCCATTATTTCATAAAAAAGTGCGTGACCTATAATGAATTACTTTTCTCTATTTTAAATATTATGCCTCATTTCCATAATGTCCAGTTAGCTACTGACTGGCGTATGTCCAGACCTTTTTAGGTGTTTGAACAGTAAAATCGTTATAACGACTATGTTTGCAATATTTAACAGTCAAGTAAGACTTATATTTTATTAACCCTTTAATGTCAAATGTTGCTTATTGTTAACATTGTATATTTTCGGCCATAGTTCTTATAGTTTTTGTTATTTTTGCTAAGGGTTTTTTTCCAACTGAAATTAATATGTGTGAGCATTCTTTTACGAAATCACTTCTTTAAAAGCTTTACAAGTGTTCATTTGCGAGCTGTTTTTCATAGTGTCCCCACACAAATTTTCTCACATTAAAGTTTAATGCAAAATAAAATTTTTGTTTCAGTTAGTCTCAAAAAGTATGTGATGAATAAAATTCAAAAACTCTAGAAATAATATAAAAATAAAATTCAAAAAAATCTTAACTCGCTCGGGACGGGCAGCATGTTAACGTTTGAACTTTAGTTCCAAATATCTCCGCTAGGCGTTGCTGCAAAGCTATAAAAATAATAAAAAAAAATATTTCTTTGGCATATATCTATATTTCCACGAAGTTTGGTCGGAAAATACCCAGCCATTAAAATTCGGGCATGAAAGGGTTAAAACTGTATCAGATTCGCCAAGAAAATTGTAGTTTCTGTTAACTTTGATTTCGAAATCGATTTGTATAAAGGCATTTTTACTAAATACATAATCAGGGGGAACTTTCCCGCTGTATGCGGTACGGTATATTACACTTCTGCAGTCAGAATTTGTTAGTTATTCAAGTAGTATTTCAGTGAAGTTATTTTAAATAAAAATAACATTCAAAAAACAAACAACATAATATACTGAAAATTCGTAACATTCATATTATGTAGTCTTTTTCTTTTTTAAAAAAACAAGCCAAATAAAATGTATGTAAATAAATTTTGTTAGTTGTTTTAATTAATTTGTGGTTCATTTTATTAAAAGTCAAAAAAAAAAATATGTAAGCTTAATTTAATGAAATGTTAGTAGTCCTGTTTTCAAGTGAAATTTCATTTGTTTTAAATTACATTTGCAGCGGCCTTTACGAACAAAATATTTTGGGTGTATATATAGTATAAGTTAGTTTCAAACTTTTGTAAAATTTAATTTCGAAAATAAACGAAAATTTAGTTATCATTTGAGAACTAATGGGACGATAAAATATGATTAGATAGTTAAACTTACGTAATAGAATGTACAGCAACTTCGTGACCCTTACGATGAACTTCTTGTACAGCAGAGTAGTTTGTATACTTATGGGAGATAAAGTAAGTAGCCTTAATGTCACAACCATTAGGATTTTTACGACCTTTGAAAATTTCTTTATACAATTCGATATTGTTATTATTAATAGCATCATCGAAAGTAATGGTGATCATCATGGGAACATCCTTGGCTGGCAAGTCACCGGGAATAGCGGTACCATCTTCAGAACAGAAACAATCGGGCAAAACGCAAACAGCAGGATCACAAGGAGGAGCACGATTGGGATCGTTGTCAATATCTGCAATTAAAATGGAAAAAATCATTATGTTTTGTTATAAACTTATCTCATTATGGTTATATGCTAATAAAATTGATCCTCTGTATCCGCGTTCCACTCATCACAGGGAGTGGAAATTTGGCCAAGACATTACGAAAGATGTCCCCTCATAATTTCTGGTACATTAAGGTGTACGCTACACATCGTACATCTGGCCACACTAGTGTAGAATCCCAGCAAAATCTTTCATTACCAAATAAGTGGTTATATAATGAAACTAAAATTTTTTACTACTTATAATTCGGCGTCAGTACTAGTTATTTTTGTTAGGCGAAGCCGATTTTATAAGCAGTCTAGCTTACGCGCGACTACTTATTTATTTATAAAGATAATGTGAATTTAGTAACTGCTTATTTTTTAACCACTAGTAAGTATATAAGTAAGTCGTATTATTTAACAACTTGTAACCACTTATTTTTTAACTGCGTATAAGCACACGAATAACTACTTATTTTATATACTTTTGTAATTTTATTTAATTTTGTGCGTTTTTTCATGCAGCGAATATGGACAACTACTTACAAAAGCGACCAACTTGTCGAACAAAAATAATGAGTTTTGACACCGAATTATAAGCAGTAGACCCTAATTCTATTGCTTATTATTTAGATATTAGTAATGAACACCCATTACTGAGATTTTGCTGGGATATGTATCCGTGCGTATGTATTGAAATGTTAATGCATACATACATATCTATTTCTTAATGTACAATTGTGTTAGTATTGGGTTTCGAACAGTTCATTAAACTTTTTTTTAAGTATTGTTAACAAATTATTGAATTTTTAACGTTTTTATTTGTAATGAAGCCTTTAAATGTTTGTATGGCTCTGAATATACATACATATGTACAAATTATAAAAAAAACTTGAAAATATCGGTAATGTGTTAAAATTACTCTTTTCTTTTTATTGTTCCCATGTAAATGTCATTGAACTTCAATATTTTTCAAACACTTAAATGTGTAATGAAGCAAATAATATTTGATGCCAAGAAACACCTTTCAAAATGAAAAATAATTGGAAATATGCAAATGCCATCGTTTGACAAACAAAAAAAATCATTTAGTGAATGTTAATTTCATGCTTGAAAAAGTCAACAACAAATTTGTGCATATGTGTACTTGAATGAATAGTGTTGCCACCAGTAAAACAAAAAATTACACAGCTGTAGGTAAAAATTTCCAAAACTGTATGAAATTACACAAAAAAAATTTTTTTAATATTATTTCAAAATAAAGGTGTATCCACAATTAACTTAAGCTGTTATCATATGGATGATTCATTGTATTTTCATGTTATCTCTTTACCTTAATTCAATTTCGTTAAATATAGTTGGGCAATAATGGTTATTTAACAGGTTATAAAAATCATACGTACACATATTAGGCCCTTTGGTCATCATCTCTTACCGGCTGGTTGGATTACTATGACATTTCACACTATCGGTGCCAAATTAACTTCTTGTCTTGACGTGCTACTCCACATATCAGCCAGGAACTGTGGTATTCGACTCTAAATTCCCTACGGGAAATTTTAACAAACTGTCACCGAACTGGCCCCTTTATATGAAATAGACTGGTCACTTTTACATGGCGTTGTCATAGGAGGTGGAAATTGACCCCCTGTGACATGTCACAAGACAAATCCCAGGACAGGTTCCTGAACTTTGTTTTTTATGAGAGTTCAGTAACCTGTCCTAGGATTTGTCTTGTGACATGTCACAAGGGGTCAATTTCCACCTCCTATGACAACGCCATGTAAAAGTGACCAGTCTATTTCATATAAAGGGGCCAGTTCGGTGACAGTTTGTTAAAATTTCCCGTAGGGTTAGGACAACTCTAGCATGTACAAATTTTGAAAGCTTTCCTTTTTTTATGGACCGGCATAAGGAAAGGCATAAAATTTAACTATAATGCACTGAACAATATGTTAAATATGTCTGAATTTAATTTAATTTAACCATTTCTTTATATATGATTTCTAAAGGCGTGTCATTTCAAGAAAAATACCAAAAAAAATGTATTTTTTAAAAAAAGGTGATTTATTATTATTGATTTATTATTGAAAAATATGGATTTTTGCCAAATAGCTAAATTGTGATTATTTTAACGTGTATGAAAAATAAAACAAAAAAAATCTATAACCCAGCTAAAAATCGACATATATGAATCCATACAGTTAAATGTATGTGCGTTCATGCTTATAAACATGCATTCATGACCATACATGGATACAGAAATCTCCATACATGAATCATATATGATCATACGTGTGCATTAACGAAATTTGAGGTAATATCGACATGTATGATCATGCGTGTTCATGTATGTTCATGCATGTACACACATGTAGATATTACCCGACTAAAAAAGTTTTTATATAATCTTATATGATTTGATATAACTTTAAATGTTTATATGCGTGGCTTTATATAAGCATATACATTTATATTAACACTTTGGTTTTATAAATATGTTTGCCATATATTAAGAGATCTGCAAATATACTTCATACATAATTATATATAATGGCATATAAGCTTTTATAAACCATATTATATCAAAATATATAACAAAGTTAATAGAAAATTGTATTAATTTTATATATAATTATATCTGACATGATATCTAATTATACAAAATTTTATAAAGTTTAATTGCAATTTTTAAATTTAAAATAAAAATTAGAAAAACATATGTTGAAATAAATATGGTTTAAGTTCAGTTATTTTTTCCGTGAAAAAAAATTAATTCTGAAAGTTTTTTTTTTCCTTTATAAGACAGTTGTTCCGACAAATTTTTGTAATGTTTTATTTTGTCAGCTATTTCCAAGTTTATTAACAAAAATTTTTCTAAACATTAAGCATTTGTATTTAATATGAATGAAAATAAGTGATCTCAACAATATTTACTAAAATTTTATTTGAAAATCTTCATCAAATTATATGTATTAATATATAATTTGATGAAGTTAGATAGACCCATTTTTCGGATCAAATTGTATCAGGTTAGATAACATGCTTATCTCGCTTGATATAATTATATATTCCAATATTCGGATCAAATTAGATATGGACGTATATATGGGCTTATATATGGTGATATATGTTTATATAATATCTTTTTTAGTCGGGTACCTCAAATTTCGTTAATGCACACGTATGATCATATATGATTCATGTATGGTCATGAATGTATGTTTATGAGCATGCACGCACATACATTTAACCTGTATGGATCCATATATGTCAATTTTTAGCTGGGAAACTATAATTTATACATTTATTGTCGCCAAAATGAATTTTATTTCGAAAATACCACTTTAAATATTTAAACAAATATTTTTGAATATTACAGTTTTTGTAAAAAAAATGCGTTTTAAATTTTTCACTAATATACAGAGCAAAACCAAGATTTTTACTCTAACTGTTTAAAAATTCTGCGCTAAACTATAGGAACACTATGTACAGAAGGGGGCCCCTAATGCCCAAAAATGCATTTTTGTGCATCAAGTGTGTTTTTTTTATTAAAAAACCAGTATGTTGCCACATGGCTACACCATACATTTAAGGGTTAATTTAAATATCGGCTAAATTTTGTGAAATTTACGAAAATTTCTGTAAAAAGTGAAATTACACAAAAATGTCATTATTCAAAAATTATCCAACGAAACAGTCCGGTTTTTGAATAATTATTCAAAAAGTGGCAACACTGGAATGTATATATTAAATTTTTCCAACAATTAATGATGCCGTCACTATAATTTTTTTCTTACAGGGAAGGTCTGCTACAACATAGGGTACCCCCCATTTTCCATTTCCGACTTAATATAAGATTGCGCTGCTAAACAAAGTATATCTTCTTTTTTTGCTCTTAAATTTCATACAAATCGTTGGGTGCCCCGGTAGAAGAAATTCCTCATTGAATAGCCATTTGAAATTAGAGAGTATTTTCAGAGTACCAATCTATTTTGTTTATAACATTATAACAGATAATAAATAATGTTTTAATTTAAAATAAAAATAATCTCTTTCATTAGCTAGTCAAATATTTATAAAATATTGCACTTTTACTTTAAATTTATTTTGTATATTTTATTTATACATACATACTTATGTATGTATATTTTTTTGTTTATTATTTTTGCGAAAGTTCAAGTTTCTTTTGTTTTCGATTGTCTATAAATAGTAATTTACAACCAATTGTACATATAAGTTTCCTATTAAATTTGCGTGATTTGAAATTTTAAAATTGTATTTTTCAAGAGCTTTTATTAGAGATTATTGATAATGAAATAAATGGTGAATATGTAATTTGATGGCAATATGCATTGGTGGCATTTTACATCAAACATTTTTTTAAACAATGTGCAATTAAAGGAAAAGAAAATAAACCAAAAACATTCTTGAATAAAAGTTTTCTTTTACATAATTTGTTTATTAGAGTAGGATTTCAGTTTTTATAATTGAATTCGGTTGATAAGATTGAAAAATATCAAATTTGTTGAAATGTCATCGATGTTTTTCACTTATTCTGTAAAAAACTAAAATGTTAGTTACGTTATTTTACAGTTCCCTTAACGACGTCTTATTAATCACATCTTTAAACTATTTTTTAAACCCGTTTAGCTTAACATTCTTCTATTTACAAGTTGATTTTTTAACAAATCTCAACAACAAACCTAAAATTGCTGACACGCGCTAAAAATGTAATTTGTTTCATTGCCTGGTGGTATATTTCGTTTAAAGCAATAATCAGTTTTTTTTCGATATTATGAGTAAAAGCTAAGCTAATTTGTATTGCATTGCACGCTTATAAAAATGTTATGTCATCGCACTTTACTGATTGAAAAAATCATTTATATTCAATGCTAACATTGAGCATATACTCGTAGGTAATTAAGATACAATTTTCTTTATATTTTATTTACAATTATTTTAATATATTTTTAGATTTTTAACTAAATCTTGGCGGCAACTTGGAAGTTATTTTTATATTTCACAAAGTTTTCTAAATAATTTCAAAAGAATTACAAAAACACAATTTCTATATTTAAACTGTCAGCAAATAAATTAACTTATTAAGTTTTTTCCAAGGTTGGTTACCGAAACGAATAACGGTAAGGGTAAAGGTAAAGGTATCGAATTTTGTTTATTACGGTAACGGTAAGGGTAACGGTATTTAAGGCTGTTTCTGTAACGGTATACCGCTATCGAAACAGCAATACCGGTACATACCGGTCTTATAAATTGAGTTACAAATATATAATAACAATTAAAAACTCAGCATATTTTTCATTTTAAGCGTTAAAATCCCCGATTATAAGCTTTGATAGTTTCAATAATTGAAATTCTTATCTATAAATTTTTTTGATAAAAAGAACTCAAGATTATTATAAAAAATTGACAATTTTGCCTTTTTTATATGAATTAATAAATACTGGTATAATACCGGTAACTACCCATAAAAATAACGGTATCGTTAACGATAACGGTATTTAGAGTTTTTTTTAAAGGTATTGGTAACGGTATTCAATTTGAAACGGTATTCAATTTGAAACGTTATTTTAGCGATATCGGAATTATAACGATAACGGTAACCAACCTTGGTTTTTTCAGTCTACTGTAATTCAGCAACAAGTTTTATTGATTTTAGCAAGGACTTTTTCGTTTGCATTCGACTAAGTATTAAATCAGCTCGCTGATTTTCAGCAAAACGGTTTTGCTGACAACATCAATTTTTCTGCTAACACCCTCCTGACTAAAAGTTTACTGACTACTGAATTTTTTTCCTTAATGTGACATAGTTATATTTGTAAAATACAACTTCAAATTAAGGAATAACAATTTTTGAAATGGCTACAGACACTGCACCATTTCCAATGATGAGCTTCTACTGTATATATTTTAACTAACAATTAGTATAAAAATAGTAAAGTGAAGTTGAAAACCGTTTATCAATTTTTCTACTAATATTTTTTATTTTTTTTGAGTGTGTATGAAATTCCAACAAAGTTCACCAAATTCGATGCACATACAGTTTCAGTGTGTTCGTTCTTACTACTTTTAATACAATTGGAAAGTTTTGTTTACTTTTTGTAAGGAATTTTTCCAGCTGTAGTAAAAGTAAACTTGTAGTACAAGCTTATAAAGTTTGCAAATGATTGACATGCGAAATTTATTTGTCTTTATTTTAAATTAAGAACTGAAGTGTTTACACCACTAAAAAAATTAATATGGGGCGTATAAAATTGCGAGAATTATCTACATGCTGTTAATAATTTTTTACATAAATTCAATCAAGTTTGGCTAGAACTCATCTATTGAAACTTTTCATTAAATCGATGAATTTTTCATAAAATGTTCACATTTTCTATTAAAAATTTCTTAAACCTAATAAAAAAGTTTTATTAAAAATAGTTTCCTAGAAATTATGAAGCTCTTTCATCATATTGAAGAAATTTTTCATTCAGCTCGTAAAGAAAACTTTATTAGTTTAATGAAAATTTTCATTAAAACTCGTCTCTGTTTAATAACTTTTCCCGTATATTCCTTCTATTATTATAAGTAATCTCGAACCGAACGCAAAACATTTCATTCTTAACATAAACACAAGTGACATTCACAGTACTTTTAACCAACCTTAAATTATTTAAAACTGGAAATATAATTAAGTACATATTTTCAGCGGAAGTTGTGTGAATCAAGCTATTGTATATTGTCAGATTGCTGTCAAAATAATTTTATTGAAAATGTATAATGATGGAATTCACAGTTCGTACTATTTTAAATAGTATGAATTTGACAGATTTCCATGAGCTAAACTTCAAAAATCATGCTATTTTACAACGATAGCACGTTAGCACCTAAACACTGAATTCCATCAGTAATATAGTTTTACAATAATTTAAGTTTATATACCAGTATTTGAATTGTTTAGTTAATTGACCATTTATGTTTAACAATTGGATATAATTTGTGGTTTCTGCGCATTGGTTTGTAGTGTTTTTTTCGCAATCTAATTGCTGTTTGCAGTTAGTAAATTTATATTTGCAGTTGAAAAATAAAAACATTGTAATGTTTAACACCTTGTAAGTGTATTAATCATTATTCTTCCTTTCTTCACGGTTGACTGAAACTTCATACTCATAGATATTTTAAAAGACTCCATAGCTTAATTCAAAACAGGGTTGGAGCTAGATTTTAAAAAACAGTCGGAGTTTTAACGTTATGAATAGTTGCACTGTTAATTTTAAATCTCAAATATATTTTTTTTTAGATAATTATACCCACAGAAAAACCAAATTGGAAATTGTATTTTGGCTGCTGCATCCAATACCAATAAATAATACAAAGAAAATTTAATATGTGGCTTGGATTACTCCAGCATTGTGGAATGCATTTTTTTACCAGTCCAAAAATAAACTAAAAAGAAATACGAATTTATAAACAATTTTCTATAATGAAATTGATAATATCAATTGTATTTTAATTGTTTTTACACCTATCACTATACTAAAATCTGTGTTACTATCAATTACTAAAATCTGTGTACGATTAATTGAAACAATTCAAATATTTGACTGATTAAATTAAATATTTGCTTCAAAATTAATTTTATTTTAAAGAAATCTTTAATTGAATGATTTAAGCTAATAAGTTTTTGTGATATGTGATTTATATTGATTATATTTATAAACTGAAAAAACTAAAAACGAGATTTTTTTATGAAATTGAATTAATTTTGAAATAAATTTTGCACCTATCACACAAATGATACTTTTAGGTACTAAACATTGTATACGATTAATTGAAACCAAAATAATATCTATTAAAACATTAATTAAAAATAAAAAAAAAAAAAAACAAAATATGATATTAAAAAAGTGTGTTTACGTCACGTTTATTTATTTAAAGTTCTGCATATGTATTTGTTTGGTTTTTTGTGAACTGCGAAGCATTTGGTTTTTCTACTAAAAGTTTTCTATTTATGCATATAGATTCAGAAAAAAAAATATGGAAATTTTGTAACACATAATTCTGTAACAAATATTTACTGAAATATTTAAAATTCAATTAATATATTAATTGATGCAATTAAATATTTGTTTAACAACAATTTTTGTTTTTAAAATATGTTTATTTAAATATTTAAGCTTAATAATTTTTTCTGTGTATAGACTGATTCCAAATCGTTGAAACAGAAAAATTTAACCACTTGGTTGACTATAAATTTGGCTGTCAGCACAAATTGGTTTTCCCTGTGTCCATATATTTTTGATTTACCCTATTTTAAGTGTTTTTTCATTTCTCTTTTAATACAGATTCTTTCGAAATCTATAATTATATAAATTTATGTAAACATATATTGGCGACTCATTGCGTAATTTACCAAATGTGTTAATTTATTTTTTTAGGTTTTGAGTGCAAGGTTAAAAAGTTGCCACTACAACGTCTTTTGAAGATGTTTTAATAGAGACGCTAATTTTAAAAACGATGGCATAATTTATTCACCACTTAAGTTTATAAAAAAGCAAAAGAAAAAAAAACTTTAGACAAATATAATTTCATGTTAAAGGAAAGACAATAAGAACACCTAAGTATAATAAAAGAGTAAAATGTTAAAGTCAGGCATGCTGACTATAGATACCCTACACCATTCTGGTTGAAAGACAACTAATATTTGGATCCGAAGTTTAAGAGAAAATCGGAGATATAGTCCCTGTTTATATGGCATTCATTTGCCAGAACACAACTGCCCAGACAGAAATTGAGTTCTAGCAGACGCTGTGCCAATGTTTACATGTTAGCCACTGTTATAATTCATTTATAAATTAAGCTATCTTGTCTTATTAGCTTAGAGTGTAGATCGCTTATCTGGCACGACCATGGTCAAGGAAAGACCATAGTTTATTTAAAAAAAAACAATTTTTTCTAAATACAATATTTTTTCTAAAATCAATTTTTTTACTAAATACAATTTTTTTCTCAAAAAAAAAAATATTTTTCTTAACTCAATTTTTTTTCTAAACACAATTTTTTTTCTAAAAAAAAAATTTTTTTAAGTTTTTTTTTGTTTGACTCAATTTGGTTTTTCCAACATGCCGACGTATGTAAATTAGCTCCAACTGATGTTATCATTGATTTAATTTTTTAGCTATCATACATTACAAATCTTATTAGCTTAGTGTGTAGAGGTCTCGGCTGACAACCTAACGGTCAGAACCATGTTTTTTTTTAAAAAATACTAAAAACAACTTTTCCTAATTTTTTTTTTTCAAAAAATATTCTGAAAACCTATTTTTAGACCACCTGGTTTTTTATTTTGACAACGTTGTGGAAACGTTGCCAAGTTAGCGCCGACCAATACTAAAAACTGTTATTAATCGGGTAGCAGGGCAATACTGTCAAAATTGTTAATCCCACATTCTGCCAATGAATAACCGACCGTAGCCAATGGTTTGTCAACATTGTGCCGATCGTATTTTTCTGTCTGGGCGTATATAAAAAAGTATTAAAGGATAGAGCCACAATCATTGGTGTCTAAGTTCGGTACGATCTTGTTGTTTGGTTGTTGTTGGAAAAGAACATGAAACATTTTTGGTACTTTATATATACTTTATATAGTCCCAAGAACTGTCAAAATCCACATATAAAATCAAATCAAATTTTATGTATATTTTATTTTTTCGATATCCTTTGTTGCTACTTTCTCCAACAATTTGCCAGTCAGTGCAAAAAGATGCAACAAGCATATCAAACGTTCTCTTTTGATGAGTACATTAATGGTATGTCTAACAAAAAAGTACTAAAAAATTGCTTTATTTCTATATCTTTTTACCCCTAAACATCACAGATAGATAGCATTTATACAATAAAATTGCTGATCACCTTAGATTTGGGTTCTCACATATCCGAGTTTCATCCAAATCGGCTTCCCTTGCACTTAAACAAAAATTCAAAAGCATGTATATATTGGTTCCCAGGACGCGTTGAGTGTGTGAAAAATTTGTAAGGATTATATAAAAAAATGAATCAGGGTAGGGGCAATTTAAAGGAATTTGAGTGTTCTTTGGAAATAAAAAAATATAAACTTACCACAAGTATTTTCATCAGAACCATCAGAACAGTCTTTTTCGCCGTTACAGAAGAGACCACGTTCAATACAGTTACCATCACCGCAAGCTAAGAAACCATCTTGACACAAAGGCTCATCGGTATGCAACAAAGGCTTTACACGACGTTCCTTGTTCTTGTATTTACAATTCTTAACGGCTTCCTTCCAATCACAAGTTTGCTTTTCAATATCGAAATACAAACCAGCTGGACAACGGATGGCTTGAAGGCCCTGAAAAATAAAATTAAAAATATTATGTTATATAATATTATTCAACAGATTTAACAGAGGCTCTAATTATATATTAATTTTGCACTACTTAATTTGGTAAAATACTTCGAAATGTGTAAAAGTTAATGCATTCTTTAAACGACTGTATAAAAATATCCGTAAGTTATGTTATTTGAAAGTCACAAAATGAAATATAAAACAGCAAACCAACTAACAAGGAGAATCTGTTTCTGGGTTTCTGCAGATTTCGATGAAATTTGGATGTGTGATAGAAGTAGGGTTGCCATGGCCTTGAATGGCCTTGATTGTCAAGTTAATTTAGGTCTTGTCAAGTGCCAAGGTCAAATTTATTTTGTCAAGTTAAATTGAATTTTTGTCGTATCAGTAGTTAAAAAAACATGTAAAACTACAAAACTGATGAAATTTATTAGTGTTTTAATTTTTTTGAGTAGCATTTATTTCTAAACAATGAGAAAAGAAAAATGAAGTCTGTAGGAAGTCGTTGAAATTTTCAAACTTTAGGCCCAAAAAAATATATAAATTTTTCATAATTCTCCCAACGTCATTTTAAAATTTTAGCATATTTTCCTTTCTGAAACGTAAAAACCAAAACTTTTTTTCATAAATTTATTAAATTGATGATATATTATCAAAATAACATGGCGCTTAAGGTATATCTTTGGTTTTGAGAGCGTGAGTAGAGATTTACGAAAGACGGTTTTCCTTAAAAATCGGTAAACAATAATTTTACTGGGACAAGAAAAATCTTAAGTGCTATTTTATTTTGATTTATTTTGGTTTTTTACGTTTCAGAAAAAAAATATGTTAAAATTTCAAATTGACGATTCGAAAACTATGGAAAGTTTATATATTTTTCTGGCCTAAAGTTTGAAAATGTCAACGACTTCTTGCAGACTTCATCCGTTTCTTCTTACTATACAGGAATAAATGCTACAAAAAAAATAAAACACTAATCAATTTCGTCAGTTTTGTAATTTTACGTGTTTTTTTTTATTTGGTCCATTTAACCCAGAGTTTGCATTTCGGTTTTAACCATAACCGAAACCGCGGTTAACCGCACTAATTAACCGTAACCGCATAAAAATCCGTGCGGTTACGATTAAATTATCATACATTTAAAATTAGATTTTTGTAAAGAATTTGATTTCAGAATTTTTAAAATATTACAAAAAAAAATTGTATTTGAAATATAGGAGCAATTTTTACTTTATAAATTTACTCAAAAAATTATAAAAGTTAATGTGTTTTATTATTATTTTTATTCTATATTTTTACTTTTTTATTTTAATCAAATATTCAATGGACCTCGATCTCAAATATTTAATTGAAAAATAAAAAAGTTAACATTTTTTTTAATTTTTATTTTTAATCTGGAACCATGTTATTTTTTTTAAATGAAGATCAAAACTGTTGACAAATTGTCGTCTGATATTTAAATAGTTAAAACTGACTATAACTTTTTAAGTTTACTCTTTTTGTAAAAAAAATATGAATTTTAGTACTAGAAACAATCTTCTTATTTATTCCTCATTATTTATTTAACCTTTTTTAGAAAAGGCATCATATTTGCAAAAGTTTTTGTATATTCAACCGATTTTCCTCACAAAAGTTCTTGAATTCGACTTCTACTTTTTAATTTTTTTGCTTTAGACTTGAATAATTTTGTCGTTGTTGGGCTAAAATTAATTAATTTTATGTTAAAAAATTAAGTTAAGAAATTGTTTTATAGTGAGTGCGATTAACCGTTAACCGCGATTAACCGCACCAATTTTAACCGTAACCGCGGTTAATCAAAATTGCGGTTAAATGCAAACTCTAATTTAACCCATATGTCCAAACTACAAAGGCTGGGAGCACTATCGAGTTTGTCCCCAAAAATTACAAAAAAACCGAGATTTTTTTTTATGAATCTTAATAAAATGGCGAGTGTATTTAAAAATTATAAATTTTTGTATTAAGAATCACCCTACTGCACACATATGCACATAAAATTTTTTTTATTGTCAAGTTTTTTTTTAAATCAAGTTATTTTTTGCGAAGTGTTAAGTTATTAGACTTTTGCGATATGGCAACCGTAGATAGAAGGGACAAAATTAAATAATGTTCAGTTCTAAACATATCGGCCCAAATTGATATTTAGGGGGTAAGCAATTATTTGTTTGAAAACTTTTTATATTTACAATACATAATTTAATTGATCTTAAAAATACCCAAATATGATATTGGGCCGCTAAAAATGTGCACATATTTATTTTTTCTGTCTTCTCTATCACATATTCAAATTTCATTCAAATCACTTCTGGGTCCACAAGTGCCTTTTCACATGTAGATATGTCGTATGACGTTTTGTGTACTTTCGCGACGACACACTAACAAGCTCAAATTATTTGCCAAACTCTTGTAATATTTTTACCTAATTTTGGGTAAAGAGTTAAAAAAATTCGTGCTTTGTTTACAGAAAATAAATATTTTGAATAAAGGAAAAAGTAGGGTATAAAATTCGAAACTTAACACCAACAACATAATTAAATGCAGGAAAATTAAAAACAACCAAAATGTATGCAAAACTAATTGAGTTGGTGAAAAAATATGACGCAACAAAATTCTTTTTTCGCTTTCCTTTTTTCTAAAATATAAATCAAAAATGTCGACGGTCGATTGTCACTTAATTTTGATTGATCGCGAACGATCGGTTTCGTTAGTCGTCGACCTAGTTGTGATTGATCTCTGACGTTTATGATATATTAATTAATTTAAATTTTTAAAAATAAATTGTGTCTTATGTTGTATTGTTTATGCTCCGTTTATTTAACAAAGATTTTGTCGATTTGTTGCCAAATGCGACTGAAGATTTTTTTTTAACTTACCGAAGAGGTACATTGAATAACATCACGACAGTTATCACCTTCACCGGCTACCAAACGAAACCATTCACCGGCATCTTTATCCTTACATAATTCTTTTTCAAAAGATTCTTCTTTCTTTGGCTCTTCTGTGGTGGCTTGACGCTTGAAACGCTCATTTGAGGCAGTAGCTAAAATTAAATAGAAAAATTTGTTAGATGTGTTTTGAAAATTGCGTTTTATTTAGTCTTTATACATATTTACAGACTGTAATGTAGATAATATACTAATAGAGCACTAGTTGCTCAGATTATCAATTATCTGCTGCTAATCTGACTACTAATTCTATTGTCTATCATTTTCATGATAGACAGTACACATAGAAAAAAGATTAATTGTGACAACCGAATTTCTTGAAATCTGAATGGTACACTCAAAAACAAAAAGTCAGAAAAAAACGTTGCTGTCTCAGCAAAAAAGTTGGTAATTTCAGAAAAAGGGGTTTGGTTGAAATCAACGAGCTAATTTTTACCACAAAAAATAGTAATGTCAGCAAACTCTTCCATTGAAACTTTTCATTCAATTAATGGAATTTTTCATAAAATGTTTGGAAAAATTTCGTTTAATTTATTAGGTTTCATACACTCAATAAAAATGTTTCAATAAAACTAGATTCATAAAATATTTGAAGCTTTTTCATGAAAATTAAGAAATTTTTCATCCACTTTGTAAAGAAAACTTCATTAGTTTACTGAAAAATTTCTCTGTGTACTATTCTTATTAAAGACTGAGTTCGAAAAAATTTTTCACCACATTTTGTGCAATAACATTTTTAAAAATCACTCAAATTGAAAAATTTTTTTAGTAGTTTTGTAGTTTTTTTTGAAATGAATATTAAAAATTTCATATTTTAAATTTTTTTGCTAGAAGCTTTCATACTATTCAAAATGCAACCGAATTAGAAGTGCAAAGGACCTTGCGAAAACTTTTCAAAACCACCCTCAGTGGACATATAAAAATGGTCTGAAAACTTCTAAAGTACAAAAAATTGTAGATAGTAATACTGTAAAGAATATGGAAGCAAAACAGCGTGCCAAAAAATTAAAAATGTTATTTTTTTTGTTGAAAAATTCCATTACTGCATTATGGACGACGAGACGTTTGTTTTAGCCGATTTCTCACAGCTTTCAGGCCAGGAATTCTACATTGCAGACTATGCGATTTAAAAATGTATTTGTTTGCTATTAAATTCTAAAAAAAACTATTCTAAATCCAACTATAACAATTAAGTTGCATTTTTTTAGGCGGAAATTTTTGCAAATATTTTTTGTTTCTTACTTTAAATAATTATAATTTTTAAGCAATAAAAAATCGTACGACAAATGTAGGTTTTTAGCTGCAAACGTTAAAAAGTATTTTCAGTGCTTATAAGAAAGACTAAAATAAAACTTAAGTTACGTTCACTTCCTGTTCAAGCGACATTTAATGCAATTTACTAAATTTGCAACAAGCACAAAAATGGAAATATGTGTTTCAAATGCTTTAAAAAGACTAACTAGTACTGCAGTTTGAAAATTAAATAAAAAAATATTCAATGAATATTTATTTAAAAGAAAGAAAAAAAAAACATGTGTTATATGAATATATTATCTTTATAATACTTTGACATTCTAAAATCTTTTTATTATTTTTTCTAATTCGAGTTCTGTTGAATAGACAACTTGGTAACAGTGCAGTTTAAGCGTGATTGGTATGAAATATTAGCATATAATGCAGTATATAAATATTATTTTAAATTTAATTTGTATCAACCGTATAAATTCAATAAGATTGAAATATCGTTTTATTGAATAACTATAATATGGAAAGTTTAAAATAGCAAGAAATTAAGTGGGTTATTTTGTAAAACCCAACACCTTGCGTTGAGTTGATTGTGTCTAAATTGTTATTGTTACAAAACCATATTGTATACAAAATAACCCCCTAAATGTTTAGTTGGAAAGTTAACTGCTTCACTTTCTTCATCACTTTATCAATAGAAAGTTTGAAAGCCCCATACTAGTAGAATTAACTTTCGTTTTCCCAATTATAGTGTTCCAATTTCACTCGTTACCCGTTCCATTACATTTTGTTCCTATTTTCTAGTGCTTCAATTCACCTCGTTTCCCGTTCAATTGCATTAGTATTTTCGTTTCCCAATTTTAGTATTTCAATTCCACTCGTTCCGATGCATTTCGTTCCCCGTTCCATTCGATTTCGTTCCCATTTGCTAATGTTATGATACGAGTATCAAACGTTGCCCGTCCCCTTTCATCTCTTTCATTCGCCGTTCCATTTTATTTCGTTTCCAAATTTTAACGTTCCTATTACACTTGCTCTTTAAATTTTGGGTTTCTAGCCATTACGGGTGAAAACTTTCCCTCATTTGTACCACGTTCCTACTGAAAATTTAAAAAGTGACTGAGAAAACCCTACAAACCAAATTTGAACTTTCAAAAACACCGTTTATATGGATGTCTATGACAGAGGAGGAATCTGCATATTAAATTTCAACTTATTAGATTCATGGGACCCATTTGAACTCCCATTTTTACCATATTCGTGCCCAAAGTTCGGCAAAGTGCGTTATCGACAAGTTAGTCAGGGAGACTTCCCCTTTTTGTCCCTTCCGGTAGGAATTTCCAAAAATCTTGTCTTAGGCCAACCAACATACCAGATTTCATATTCCAAGTTCCAGCAGTTTGGGCAGGCTGTCGAGAGGGAGACTATTCCCCTTTTATTAAGTCAAATTAATAACAATTTTGTAGATTTCTATAAGAGTCTCATAAAGCGAGTTAATATGTAAAACAGCGACAACAACAAAAATTCAACATTATATTTAGATAATTACTGATTCCTTTTTATGCCTAAGAAGCAGGGTTGGCAGGCAATACCGCTAAAATACCGTTATCGATACAAAACCCTTTCAACTGACTACCGTTACCCCTAAAATACCGTTACCGAAATAACTGAAATACCGTTATCCTTAAAATACCGATACCGAAATAAATGAAATATCGATACTCTTAAAATACCGTTACCGTTATTTTTAATTTTCTGCTTTTGCTGATTTCACGTGGTTATTGAGTATTTTTGTACATTAAGTTGATAAATTGGTTATGTTTTGAATCTCGTTTGTTTTTTGTAAAAAAAATTGCCGGATGCATCGAAATAACTGACTACCGTTACCCTTAAAATACCGTTACCGATATAACTGAAATACCGTTAACCTTAAAGTACCGTTACCGAAATAACCCAAATATCGTTATCTCTAAAATACCGTTACCGAAATAACTCAAATACCGTTATCCTTAAAATACCGATACCGAAATAAATGAAATAGCGTTACCCTTAAAATACCGTTACCGAAATAACATAAAATATCGTTACCCTAACGATAACCGCATTCCTTTCTGTTACCATCCATGCTAAGAAGTTAAGAAAATAATTTTGAAATTGTATCGCCACAAACGCCAGAGCTCTGTTACTTGCTTAATGTAACCCTCTAGTGTATGAGGGCTGCCTTAATAAAAGGGTATTTACTAGGGTATTCAAATTACTCGTGTTTTGCTATGTTCGAGTAACCGAGTAACTCGATTAATCGTGTAAGAGTTTTAAATTACTCGAGTAACTCGATTAATCGTGTAAGGTTTAAAATTACTCGAGTAACAATTTTATTTTTATTTATAGCTTATTAGTAACAAAACATAACAAATTAACAATTAAAATGAATCCATAAGTATAAGTTTAAAAAATTGTTTAGATCATTTATTTAAGTTAACTTTGAAATCTAAGAGAGGTATCTTATATACTCGTTTAAAAATAATTTTCAGCACAGTATTCTAAAAAGATAAAAAAGTTTGGATGGCTTAATTTAAAATGAACCCAACTAGATTTTTTATTTCTTTAGAAGAGAAGGATGAAAAATAAAATAAAATCTAAAAACTGTGAATATGTGTGAATGAAATTTTTTAGTGATAAAAAATGCATTCTAATAAATTTTGGATTCAAAGTTATTTAGATTCTATTAAGTTTTTTTCATACCCCCCTAAAAAAATAAGAAATAGAGTTATGGGCTTTTTGTATATAGTAAGCCTTGGATGTTCTTACTTCAAGTTAAAGAGATCTTGTAAAAATATACAGTTAGGGTGTTTTGCTTTTTAAAAGACTTAAATTTTTTAAAGGTCTTCTGTGGGAATTCTATTTTGCTTACACAGTACCTTCAAATATAGTAAAATACAGACCTTCAAAAATATAATTCCTTAATTAGATTTTTAACTCTGATTAAATTTTGAACGAATCCATACGCGTTTAAATTCCATCACTATTTTATTCAAAGAATCAATTTGATTTTTGTTGATTCTTTTCAGATAATCCAACCAACTGATTCAATTTTAACAAATTAATTTAACCAATAATGGTTGCCTTCAATATCGAATAAAATCATAAAACAAATAAATTCTTTAAAAATTTAATCAATATAAATTTATATAAATCATATCTCACTCTATTCAATTGAAATCGTTGTTTTACAGTGGCTATGTTTCAGAAAATGATTATAGTATTTAAATTCAAACTGTAACTGAAACATTAGTTTAAAATCTATTAAAAAATAAAAAAAGTAGTCAGCAAATTAAAAACAAATTGGTATAAATTAAAAAAATCCTTTTTAGATTTCCTCGAGTTACTCGATTAATCGACCAAAATTACTCGAGTTATTCGTTACTCGAAACTGGTCATATGAAATTACTCGATCAAGTTTTTGAAAGGAGTTCATCGATTAATCGAGTAACGGTTAATCGATTGAATACCCTAGTATTTACATTGAGATTATAATCTCATAGATTATGATTTTAATCTTGATTGTTTGTACTGCCTATTTTGACGTTTATAATATAATTGCTTGAAAAGATTGTATTTGACACAAATTAAAAATACAAATTAACGCTAAGTCACAGAAGAGTAAGCGTATCATTTTCTAAATGGCTAAACAAATATATATTATATATCAAATAGGACCCCAATATGGTGTGAAGTTAAATAAAACCTACGTATTTTCAGTATTATTTTAAATTAAATTTTTTAATTTTAAATATTTATTCTTAAATTTTTTAGAATTTTAAACTAAAAATTTAACATTTTTCATTATTGTATTTTTTCAGATTTGTACTAAAATTTCACCCAAAAAAGTCAAGGTATGTATAGTAATTTTTTTTCCTAATGTTTATTGTATTATAGGACGATTGTGATCAGAGTTGGGAGTAATTAATTTTTTTTTGTTCATTTCCATTATTCAAGTAATTTTAATTTTTATTACAAAACTAGGCAAAGATTTTCATTAGCACTATTTTTATGCAAAGGTAAATATTTTGTTGTTTTGGTGTCATTTAATTTGAATTCATTGTATGTCACTTAAAGCCCAAATAACGAATCAGATGATATTTAAAATAACCCACAAGTGCTTCTCAACCACAATATTTAATAAGAAAATTGAGAACTTTGCCAATAATGAAACTAAAATTTATATAATTCGGCGTCAGTACTAGTTATTTTTGTTAGACGAAGTCGTTTTTATAAGTCTGGCTAACGCGCGACTTCTTATTATTTAATTACAAAAATAATCTGATATTAGTAACTAATTATTTTTTAACCACTAATAAGTATATGAGCATATGGTTTATCAATTTATATATGCATCTATCAATTTATATAAGTATTCTTTATATAACTATAATAGTTAAGTTGGCCCAATAATATGAAATTTTTTGTATGGGAGACACCAAGTCAACCATCACTAAAAATTCAATTTTCGGGAACACCATCTTCAATTTCAATGCTATTCACCATAAATATTCCATATTATTAGCCTTGAACAAAACTTTAATTTTCGGATCCCAGACCATTTTGTTTCGAAAACGTTGAAAATTCTCTAAAGTATCCTTATCGTTTATAACTTATGATCTGGGCAAATTTATAATTTTGTTTTTAGTTTCCTTTTAAAGGTGAAAGTGTATCCTTTAAAATTATATGCATATCGATCTTTTCGATGAAAAATGTTATTTGTTGGGGTCTTGAGTTCAAATTGGCCATCTGGCGAATGTGCTCCGGGGCCAACCACGGACACAAAATTATTTTTTTTTTACATTTTTTAAATACTTATTACTTATTTGAAAGCTAAGAATTGTAGGTGTAATATAATGAAAAGTTGTTCCCTAAATCGCGTTAATCGCAAAAATTTTTCATTAACTTTGCAGCAGACTCACGGCGATTTTTTCAATCACATATACGCGCGACTTACTTGAATAACTTTAATTTCATTAACAAACACAGTTCCCCAATTAAAAACCGCGATAGAGGGAGAACGCTTCACTTTTTAAAGAAATTTAAAAAAAATGTTCAGTCGCATTTATAAAACACAAACCTAATGGATTCAATTCTATAGTTTAAAAAATATACGTTAAATTTAACGCGGAACGATAACCGTGATTTGAAAAATAATGTGATTCAGTATTTCTATATTTTTATTTTCTGGCTATTTTGAAAGGAAGTAAATCCCTAAAAAGCGTGAAAAACAGTCACTCATAAATGTTAATTAATGTTAAAATTTATCCAATTGAATTGCAACGATCTAATTGGATAAATAAGTTACATTATATTAATTTTAAGCACTAAGCCATTATAAATATTGAAAACTCTTATTTGCAGGAATATATTCAATTCATATTCTGTGAAAAAATCCAATATAATCCTTGTGTTCGCGATTTCTAAAAATTTTAGTCTACTCACTAGCCGACTAAATTTTTTTAAGAATTCATTAAGTTCGATTCACCATGCAGCATGTAGTACTCCAGCATTGTGAATTGAGCTGAATGAATTCTATTTTAGAGGAAATAAATTAACTTAAAAGGATCTTCAAGTCGACGTTAAAATTGGGATTATTAGTGCCTGTAATTTCAAGCAATAAATTCCTATATGAACATATCTGCTTAGATATCTACCGCGTAGACGAACAAAAACCAGTGGGTATCTATTGCTTGAAATTAAGAGCATAAGCTATTCTCTGTTAAACGAGTGCCATTGAATTTAATGCCACATACCACAATGCTCTAAAATGCAATTTTTTAAATGCCAGCTCCTTATTCTTGTTGTAAATTTTTATGAAATTTGCACTAAAATACATTTCTTTCACGCATTTTGCAATTATTCATACTTTTTTTGCTCATCCGTTTCAGCTTTTTTTCTGTCGTTAACTTAACAATAATTGTCGGAAGTTAACGATATTATTTAACGACAAAATTCGGTAGAAAAAGTTGCGGAATCAGTTTTAACGACAGTTGTAGTTAACTATCGAATTTTGAAAATCTAACTATGTACCGATTTTTGTTGTTAAAAAGTTGAGAATCGCACTACTGACATCATTTATTCTTGTGTTTAAAAAACGGAATGAATAACACCAGCAGATCCCACATTAAAATTTCTCAGTGCAAAAAATAATTTTCGGAATGTAAGCGACACTTTTAAATTTATCACTATGTTATGTTATGCCGTTGACCAGTAAAAGTTTCCTTATCAAAATTTATGTTGTTTTTTTAATTTTTTAGCCCAAACCAGATAATGAAAGTGTCAGTGAACAGTGGCAGTGCTGTCAAACTTACTGATTTTTTTGGAAGACATCTGTTGTTTATTTAGAAAATTTTACAATTTCTCGGCAGTGACAAATAAAGAAAATACAAAAACCAGCTTCATCGGCAAAACGTCGCACTGCGGTAAAATACTGTTGACACTGCGTTTATCTGGTTTAGACTTTTGTTTATTTTAGTAGTTAGATTCCACAGAGTTGGATTCTGTCATTATTTTAATCTCGACAAAAAGTGGTCTTACGCCACTGTCAAAATAAGCAGTTCGTATATTTCAATGCACAGAAAATGTAAGACATTTATTTCGAGATTTTCAATGGTGCATAACTTTTGTTTGTTGTTAAGCTGTTGTCTCAAATGTCAAAGGTGTTTTATTATTTTATTTGAAATTACCTGAGTGTAATTTTTTTCTTTTAGGATTATGTAAACAAATACATACACGTAAATATTTGTATGCTTATGTGTAAGAGCTTCAATGTACATAAACACAAATGTACATAAATTGCTTTCCAGCCTTTAGGTATTGAGTTATAGTTTTGATTAATTTTTGTTTGTAGTTTACAGCGTTGGCGAAAAATGAAAGTTGTTTACACTGCATTTCGTATGCCATAATAAAAAAGCTTTCATTCATCATATATGATTGTGGTCAAGTTGTCCTTTTCGTGTGCTTTTATCAAGGTTGTCTACAATTTAAGGAATTTTCTTAGAGAAAAAGAGAATGTTGTTTGAAAATGGTGACTTCTGGATAGGGGAAAAGGGGTCTAGTTCAAGTTAAAAGAAAAAGCATTACATCGGAAGTGAAATTTCGCTCAAGTAGTTAATAAATTACCAAATTTCAAAAATTTTCGTTCTGCGTTTCAAATTTATTTAAAAATTTTAAAGAATGGAAAAGTGAAAAAAATGATTCAGTTTTTAATTGATACTTAAAAAATTTTAATTAAGTATTTAATTGCATTAATTAAAATTTTAACATGTTTTGATTTCAATTTTGAAAGCATATAATTCTCATAATCATTCGTTCTTTATCATTATTTTATAATACCAATATTTTATCATTCTTTGAATGACGTCATCATATCGGTGTAATAAAATAAAGAGCTCAATTATTTAATAATTAAAATTTTTGGAGATTTTTAATTAAATTATTTTTTTAATATGATTAAAAGCTTAATTGAAAAAGTATCAATATTAACAAATTTCTTTATTGATCCAAATTCAATTCAGTTTTTCATTTAATAAACAAATATTTTAGTAGAAACTCGATATTAAAGTTTTTTTTGTGTTTTTTACCTACATTTTAGGGAAAAAATTTTTAAAACGTATAGTGCTTTGCTAACTCCTAAATGATAGTATTATTATTAAGGGCTCCAACAGGTTAAAGTTCATAATCATTTTTTTAAGTATTGGATGCCCTCCAAAACCACACATTACCAAATAATGGTTAAAGTAATGTATCGCCATATTGTTGCACTGATTATTTTACAACTTACTTCACTGATAAATTTCACAGTCGATGAGCCTCAAAGTAATGTGTGCATTTTTACCGTATACATACAAAAAAAAAATGAAGACTAATGAGTTACTTAGCTGCAGATAGGGAATGAAAAAGTAATTGGCTACTTGCTTTTATCCTACATGGGATTTGAATAAATTTTACGTTTTAAGAGTAACAATCAAATAACAAATATCAACAAATAAAATTTAACTAAAACAAGCGGGCTAAAGCCTGGGGACTTATACAAACCAAAAATTAAATTCGACTGTGCCGAGTCTTTAGATACCCTCCATCCTGTTTTTTTATTGGGGGATTCTACTAAGTACAAACAAGTATGAATTATTACCCATTTTGAATTCGGTCAATCCACTGTGCAAAAAATGTGTATGATTTTTTTCCACCACTACAAGTAAATAGTTCAGTTTAATCTCAGTGCTGCCACAAGCAAGATTCAAAATTCCCAAAAGTGTAGACAAAATTACCCAAAAAATATGAAATTATAAATGACTTCAATTAACATATTATTACAATTTGAACTCTGAAAAAAGGTAATAACCTCATCAGTAAACTTTAAAAAAGTGATTTGGCCATTTCAATTGTCCCATCGTTCTGGGCGTTGTATTATTACAAAGAAAAGTTCCTTAAATATGCAGCATTTATGATGAACTTTTGAGTCTCATATGAATCTTCATAAAATTTAGGGAAAAAATTAACTTTAGAACAAAACACTTAAAAAGCTTGTAAATAAGAGTCAGTTATGATCACATGTGAATGATTTAAAAATAATCTTATTTTAGAGCCTTTCAAAAATCAAGCTTTATTTGCGCTTTTTAAATACACCCAAAAAAATCGTTGGCAAGCAATTGGGAGCACTTCAACTAAAATAATGTTTTTGTGTCATATACAATATAATAAATTATTCGATAAAACTTTATTAGTTGAAATTTTCTTAATTACTTGGTAACGATTTTTTTGTGTACGTTAATAGCATATTTGTATAACGAAAGAATTTCAAAGCATGTATAGATTAATACACTTTCCTGATGAATCGGTTTAATTCGTGGATGATCAGTCGCTGTGAATCAATTCATTAACTCGTATGAATAAAAAATAGATATTGGAATTTTTATGCAAACTTCACAATTTTAGTCAGTTTGTGAGTAGTCTAAAATTTTTATTTTTATTAATATTTCATGCTCTTCTACAAGTCAACGGATGAATTAGATGTTAAGTCATTCATAAGCCAAAAGTAATTACTTACATACATTGAGGCAGGGTTGGTAGGCTCTATCGCTAAAATACTGTTATAGATTCAAATATCGATACATTTAAAATACCAGTACCGAAATTAATGAAATAGCATTATCAAAAAAATTAAAATTCCTACGGCGAATCATAATGGGTCAACAAAAAAATGCTATCCTAAAGATATTTTTATTACCTTTCCAATGGTGTACATATTGTTCCAACCCAATATAGTTAAATTCATTTTTAAACTTTAAACCGAAGTAACTCTCCTACAGGCTTTTCGGTGAAAAAAATTTCATCGGGCCCCCAAAAGAGAGTTATATCAGTAGTAAAAATTTAGAATCAATCGGTGAGGTGCCTCTCATGAGTTACGTGTATTGACAGCAAGTGTCAAAGAGTAAGAGATCTATGTAATATATGGCCTCTAAAGCCAACATACGTCCAAATTATTTAATCGAATCAAAATTGAATCAACACAAATAGGAACAAATCTTATCTCACTGTCCAATCATTGATTTAAAGGCATTATGAATTATTCAGTAATTAATAAAATGAATCCAATTTTATGCATATAAATTCAAAAAGAATTATCTCTTTCAAGGTCTGGGTGTGTATTAGGGCGGGTCGATTTAATAATCGCCCATGGCTCAGTGAAAATCGTATTCTAGGGATCAAAATAAGAAACTTTGCCGAAGGAACCATACCTCTAAAACGAATTCTACTACCCCCAACTGTTGACTTTTGTCCCGTAGGGTCAAGTTTTGAAAAATCCCACTTTGACCCATTTAGAGTGCCCCAATCGAGTCCAAATGTATGACCGACCCCCACTAACTTTGGAGGGCCGATCCACCCATGCCAGTGGCACACCCCCTGGAACTCCCCTGGGGGGTTCCCCATACAAACATTTTAAAAAATCACCATTTTTGGCACTTTATTTTATTATTTTTTATTTATTTTATTTATTTTTATTATTTTATTTATTTTTTCTCTTTAGAAATTTATTTAGTCAGAACATATGTAAATGAAAAAATTAATTTAACTTAGTAATAGAAAAGAAAATAAAAAAAATTACTGTTTGAAGTCTTTTTTGCTTTCAAGTCTGGGCATTTTTTCTTTTCTATTACTAAGTTAAATTAATTTTTTCATTTACATATGTTCTGACTAAATAAATTTCTAAGGAGAAAAAATAAATAAAATAATAAAAATAAATAAAATAAATAAAAAATAATAAAATAAAGTGCCAAAAATGGTGATTTTTTAAAATGTTTGTATGGGGAACCCCCCAGGGGAGTTCCAGGGGGTGTACCACTGGCATGGGTGGATCGGCCCTCCAAAGTTAGTGGGGGTCGGTCATACATTTGGACTCGATTGGGGCACTCTAAATGGGTCAAAGTGGGATTTTTCAAAACTTGACCCTACGGGACAAAAGTCAACAGTTAGGGGTAGTAGAATTCGTTTTAGAGGTATGGTTCCTTCGGCAAAGTTTCTTATTTTGATCCCTAGAATACGATTTTCCCTGAGCCATGGGCGATTTTTTTGCCTCCCCACAAATCGACCCAGCCTAGTGTGTATGTATGTATTTTTTCTTATTCAATAACAACAACAACACACAGTTAATATATTTTTTCATGTTAATATGGAAAATTCTAGAGGTGCTTTTACATTTTCATTCATAACTTTTAAACGTCTGGACCAAATATGCGCATTTCCAATACCAAACTGCTTAAGAAATTGGACAAAAATTTTGACTAAAAATTAACATCCTAACACAACTATTTTGAGCGTGATTTCAACAGACAGACGGACACGGCTAAATCAGTTTCGCTATTGATAACGACCAAGAATATATATATTTTTTTATGTCCCAGATTTTTTTTCGATGAGTTACAAACGAAATGACAAAGTGATATATACCCTCCTGCACAGTGGGATGGAGGGTATAAAAAGAAATGAAAAATACGTCGTTAAACAATAGTAATAACATATTTAATAACTCTTTTATATTTATAATAACTACACAGAGAGAATTCCTTGGACGAGTTTTAATGAAATTTTTTCACTAAACTAATGAAGTATTCTTCACAATAGGAATGAAAAATTTCTTAAACTCTATGAAAAAGCTTCATAGTTTTAATGAAAATATTTTTAATGAAACTTTTTCATTGTCGTATTAAATTTTTAATAAATAATATGAAATTTTTCATTAACTTTTATGAAAAATTGCATTAATTTAATGAAAAGTTTCAATGGACGAATTCCAGTAACAATTCATAGATCTAATGCAAAAACTCATTGATATCATGCAGATAATTCTCTCAGTGTAGGGCTCGGATTTTCATGCAAATACATGTTTGTTGTCGTTAGTTGTATAAGAATGTAAACCAAATATCTTTGCGAATTAACAAATTTACAATAAAATGGCATCGATTTGTTAATACATACTTTTGCATATTTTGCTATAAATGCATATTTTGCATACTTCCACACATTTTTGCATATTTTTTCAAAACTGCTTTTGTATATATTTTGTATTTTTCTTTCTTGTTGTCTTTACCTAGTGTTAACAAATAAAATACAATTTGTAATGAAAAATAACTTGCAAAGCAACAACAACGAAAATAATTTTGTTATTGCTTTGTGTGTAATTTGCAAATTTTATGGCATTTTCTATTGGATTTGAAATTAGTCGATGATGCCGTCAAAAAAAATTTGCGCGTCAGAAGGAAAAATAATAGACAATTAAAATGAAACTAGAAAAAGTTTTACAAAAAAAGCCATGGCTTTAAAATAAGTAAATAAAAAACTGAACAAAATTTTATTTTAAGTTCTACAATTAGCAGCTTTAAAATATGCACCAATAACTTCCGTGGAAGTGGAACTATCATTTTCAATGTATAAAAACTTTTTTAAGAACAAATATCAACGTTTTTCTTTCGAAAATAAAAAAAAATTGTATTTTTATTTTTTTAAATAAAGCTTTAAATTAAATATTGAAATAAATCAATAAATGCATATTTCTTTAATTTTAAATGCATACTTTCCAATTTTTAATACATATTTTTCAATTTTTAATAAATTTTTTGTATATGGTCAAATGGGCCACTAATTAGAATGCATCTTAAGAATGCTTACATACGGATTTAATTGTAAGACTTCATTATTTTAGAAGTCTGTTTTATATTTCTGTCTGTATGCATATTGTCTTTAATGCATATTTGTCTTTTTTAACTGCATATTTTAGGCGCATATTTTCTATTTTCAAGTGCATGAATTTCCTGCCCTAGTAATCAACTATCGGTATAACTCATTATTTTGTAGTTATAAATAATGCTGAAGGTAAGGATTATACATTACCAAGTAATGCATTATTTAAAAAATTTCCGGTAACTAATTACTTTATGCTTCAAAATAATGCTGAAAGTAAGGAGTATTCATTACAAAGCAATGCAATATGTATCCAATTATCGGTAACTAATTACTTTAAGTTGAACAATAATTATACTTGTAAGGAGTACACATTACAAGGTAATGCATGATTTTATCGCACCCTTACCAAAGTTTTTCTGGGTACTGAGAACTTCTTGGGCAGTCATTAATTTTATGAAACAAGTTCTGGAAAATATTTTTTTACAAACGTTGGTAAAGCCTAGCAAATAAATGCTTTTGCATCGCGTTATTATTAATGCCACGGGCAACCGGTATTTTGCCAGTATTTTTTTTTTTTGTATGCCACAGGCTGGGTATTTCAGTTTCCTTTTGGAATATTATCAAAAATTATATTAATCAAAATTTCAAAATCTTAAACCCCAAGTGCATAAAAAATTGAAACATGTTTTGCGCATAAAATTTTCGTAATAAACATGTATGTTCTTATTTTAGTTTCCGTTTCCGAAGCATAGAGAATATGACAATCAAATGCCGTATTTTCAAAAGTTGAATAAAAAATGACAAATTTCCTAAAATTAAATTCAAACATTGATTTGCTTCTTTTCTTAAATTAAAACTTCCTAAAATTAAGACATGATTTAAACATTAACTTGCTTTCAAAATAAGATAGATCGGTTAACGATTTTTCGGAATATATTAAAATTTCTCATATGTGAAAAGTTGTGTCATACTAACAGATTTGTCAAGGAAATTTTTAATACAAAATAATAAGAATTTTATAGGGATACAGGTACTACATGTTTATGGAATTTTCACGGTATCTCGCGTCGGGAGGATTATAGGTTAAATCGGAAAATCGTCAAAGACTTTCTGAATAACTAATAATCACATTTTATTAAACAAAATTAAATTTGCATGAAAAATTGTAGAAAAAAAATAACTAAAATCCTTGTATTTTTCGTTGAAGTTCCAAAGAGCACATTGTTACTCTTTTAGCTGTTATAATGTTGGATTTTTTTAAAATAATTTTATATTTTATTTGCAAAACATTTTTTTTTAATAGCGAACATTATTGAACCTCAACCGAATTTAATATCAATTCCCAGTTATAAAACTTACCTGTTGTAACAGCAACTGATAAAACGGCAAAAACTACGAAAAGTTTTGCCATGATTTTTATTTGTATTTTTTACACTTGAATTTTTTTTATTTTTTTTTTTTTAGGAAATTCACTTTTTTAATAAGAAAAACGAAACAATTTTAAAAATGATCTTTAAGTACAAGCGCACTAGCTGCAATTTGTCCTTCCGATCGATATCAATGTTTCATTTACACTGATACTTTCAAACACAGCACACAAAAATTTCTCGAACTTCTTTTAAAAGTTAAAGAGTTAACAACGATTTTCTTCTTCTTTTATTACAAAAATTCGTATGCAAAAAACCAAACTGAAAAAAGTGGTGAGATTCGTGAACACTATAACAGGTAGAGGTGAATTTGGTTAAGCTTTAATTTTAAAATCGAGAGGAAGTTAACAATGCGAGTCAGAGTTTGCGACATAGACATTTAATATTTGTTATTGTTTTATGCAAATTTTAAAATGCTTAAAAAATCTTGTTTTTTTTATTACTTAAACCACAATTGGGTTTAACAAAAAAAGTTATAACTTTGTTTTCAAGCACTTGTTTTCTTTGTTAGTTTAAATGTACATAACGCGACGTGCCACAAAACACGAGAGAGCGCTTTGCGCACGTCAGCAGGGTTTTTATAATCAAATGCAAGCCTTACAATATAAGGGGCAATTAAGATGGTCAGAGATGCGGTGGTGAATTTCTATATTTAGAAAAAAGGGGAAATACATAAGTCTGGTTTTTTAATTATTAATTAAAGCTTTTGTATCTCTTGCATACTAGTGTGCAGTGTATATAAATGCTGTGGTGTGTTGCTACAGTGGTGTATGGTGGAGTTTTGTTGTTGTTGAGGTGATTAAGTAATTCATGTAAATAATGTTTGTGTCTTAAGTTTTTTTTTTTCATTCAATGTAATAAGAAATACACCAAACTATTAATTGAGGTGGCAATTTTTGAATTTCTCTTTACAATAATCGAACAATCAAATATGTATAATAAAAGGTAGTTCGTAAATATTAATTTGTTGTTTGTTTAATCACATATTTCATTAATCTCATCATCTTGCTATTTAAATAATATGCCAATTAAATTTGCATTCAAGTGCCATCTTTTCTTTGCTCTACATACGTATGGAGTGTTTGTAGTATATCACACTGCATAGTTTGGTGTATGGGAATATCATATAAAACCCATTACTTAGCTATCAAACTGGCAGCAGCAGTCTGTTTGTTATCATAATATAAAAATAAAAACAAGTTGGTTTTATAAGATGACCTTGATTTTATACAAATCCTCAACAATTTCTTGAGTTTTCTTGGTTGTTTCTTTTTTGGCCTAAAAAGTGTGCCATAATTTTAATACCAAAAGACAAATCATGTTACGGCATCTACCCAGTACACAGTGTAGATTAAGTCAAACATCTACTAGTTCTCTAAAACATACAGTCAGTCAGTTTAAATATTTGTTGAAATTATTGTGATTTTGTAACTAAAATTTTGATTAAAATTGTATTTAAAGACAGATACTTCTTGGCATCAAAATACAATGAATGCATAAATCTCTCTGCGCAAGGGGATCATACAAATCAGGGACGTTAAATGGGATTTCTATAATAGTAGTAACCAGCTTTAAAAATAGTACTTTTTTGACCTCTATAGTACCAACAACTTTTTTCATTTAATTTTTTTTATTATTTATAAATTATAAATTAACAAATAAAATCTCATAAAAAATAAAGAGTTCTGTTATACTATCTAACTCATTCAGCAATGGAAATATGTAAAAAAATTTTATTAAAACTATTAAAAATTGGTGAAAAATTACGTTGCACACAAAAATTCTATCAGATTATTTTTGTAAAATATTAGTAAGATAAGAACACCAAAAACCAAACTGTTAAATACATATACAAAATTTTAGTTATACATAGTTGAATAAATTTTAGTTAACAGAAAATAACAACTTCACCTGCTAAAATTAGTTATAAATAATAATTAGTAGACTAAAAATCACCAAAAATTTTAAATGTAGAAAGCTTTTTTTCTATTTTTTTAATAAGATACGGGATAGAATGCTATTTTCATTCAACTAAATTTAACTTAAAATTAACAAAAATTTTGTATATATAACAGTTTATTTTAGCTATTTTTACTCTACTAATATTTTCTGCAGATTTCACAGTATGATTTGTTATTTTCAATGAACTAAAAGATAAATATAAAAATATATAAAAAAATCTGCTAATCTGAGCAGTTTCTTTTGTAAGGCCACTTTTGCTCAATTTTTAGTAGCTTTTTCTGCTATTTTTACAGGTTTATTTCTGTGAGTATAGGGTTCAGAATTTAAAGTTCCTGATTATCGTATTTGACTTCGTTTTAAAGCGAATATCATTTTAAAGTTATTTGCCGGTCTATTCTACCTTGATTGACAATCGAATCAAATGAATTTAATGATTGCATTAGGTGCATTAAGCATACATTTGATTCTTCGAAATAGGTTTTAGGTATTTAATCATTCAGAAATGAAAATCGAATGAGTGAATTCTTTAGGAGCTCTGATGCGGAAAAACATTTTGCTCATTTAAAAAAATACAAAAATTTCTAGATTTTTTTATTCTCCTAATTTCAGGCACCAGAAAACGTTTTTTTTTTTTTGTTTTTATCAAAAATAAATATCACTAAAGTGCAAAATGGTTTTATTTCTCAATCGAAAACAAAAAATTTCAAATGTACTTTAAAACAAAAATATCCCTCAAGTTGAAATTCCAAAAATATCTTTAGGTATAAATATCAAAGATAAAAAAATTGATAAAAAAAATAAAACTTTTTAAAACGTTTTAAAAAACGTTTTTTTTTGTTTTCCATCTTTGTACTAAGTACAAAAATATGAATAGAATTTTAAAATTTTTGTTTTATTTTTATGGTGGAGATACTATTATGGTTTTTGGTTTCAAATCTGTAGAAAATCATATAATACTCTGGAGTGAACTGTTGAGCGGTATATACATACAGACATATATTGCAAATATTTTTTTTTGCTAAAATGTTTGCCAATTGACCAGGATTTTGCACTAATATTATTCATTTTCGGAATGAAATCGCTGTATAAGTTTTCTAATTAAATTTTTGCACCATGAAACCTTTTTCGCATTCCGCCATTAATTCGCAATTTTTTAAGTGCAGATTTTTAAAATTTATAACCTAGGGACCATAATACCCATATCTCATACCAAAGTTTGGTAATTAGTTCGCAAAAAAAAAATTGCCAAAAAAAATTTGCAAAAAAAAATTTTTTTCCATTAATGTATTCTTAGGTTTCTTTACTATTTTTTTTGTATCATAAAGGCTTTTTTCGCATTCCGCCAATATTTTGCAATTTTTTGAGTGCGGTTTTTTAAAATTTTTAACCTTAGGACAATAATTCCCATATCTTATGCCGTAGTTTGGTGGTTAGTATGCAAAAAGTTTCGCGAAAAAAAATCTAGCAAAAAGGAAAATTTTTCCATCAACATATTCTTTTGAAGAATGTAAATCGCTGACTGAGTTTTTTAATTTATTTTTTGTACCATAAAGCTTTTTTTTCGCGTTCCGCCATTATTTTGCAAATTTTTAAGCGCGGTTTTTTTTTAACTCACAACCTAGGGACTATAATACCTATATCCTATACCAAAATTATCTGGTTAGATTGCAAAAACAAAAAAAATTGTGAAAAAATTTTTACAAAAAGGAATAGTTTTGCATCAATATACATATGTATGTAACATATGTATAGCAGAATGTTAATCGCTGATTATGTTTAAAAAATTTTGAGTGCGGTTTTTTAAAATTCATAAATTTGGGACTATGATACCCATATCTTATGCCAAAGTTTGGTAGTTCGTACGCAAAAAATTTCGCGAAAAATAAATTTTGCAAAAAGGAAAATTTCTGCATCAACATATTCGTTTGCAGAATGTAAATCGCTGACTGAGTTTTTTAATTTATTTTTTGTACCAAAAAGCTTTTTTTCGCGTTCCGCGATTTTTTTGCAATTTTTTAAGTGCGGATTTTTAAAATTCATAATCTTGGGACTATAATACCAATATTCTCATATCAAAGTTTGGTGGTTAGTTTGCAAAAAAAAATTCGCGAAAAAAATTTTCCGAAAAGAAAATTTTTTGCATCAGTGTATTTGTTTGCAGAATGTAAATTTCTGATAACAATTTTTAATTCATTTTTTGTACCATAAAGTTTTTTTTCGCGTTCCGCCATTAGTTTGCAATTTTTTAAGTGGGGTTCTTTAAAATCCATAATCTAGGGACTATAATACATATATCCTATACCAAAATTAGCTAGTTAGATTGCAAAAACAAAAAATCACGACAAAAAATTTTGCAAAAAGGAATAGTTTTGCATCAATATATTTGCTTGCAGAATGTTAATCGCTGATAATCATGCTTTGTAGAAGTCTTTTCGGGGGAAATTTTTAATACTTTTTAATAACGCAAAGGTATATATCATTGGATGCAGAAATGTGTCTATATGAATGTTGTTTTAAGAATTTTTACAAAATTTATATGTAATTGTAATCAGAAAAAACTAAAAAAAACGTTTTAAAACGTTTTATTTTGTTTTTTCCTCAATACAAAAAAAACGTTTTTTTTTGTTTTTTCCTCAGTACAAAAATAAAAATAATTCTCAACTTTCCTGAAAATATCAGTACGGATATTTTTAAAATTTTGTTTTCGAAAAGAAAACAAAAAATAAAAAAATTGATGAAAACAAAATATCCATCAAGAAAAATAAATTCATTTGTACACAAGTGATTTTTTTTTATTGAGGAAAAAACAAAATAAAACGTTTTAAAAGTATTAATATCGGGTGCCTGCCTAATTTTTAATATATATTTTTTTTGTCTACATACGTATTTTAATAAAAAAAAAATGAGAAAGAAAATTTTTTATGTTTTTAACTTGAGTTTTCAATAGTAACATCTAATATTTTAAATATTTTCAACATAAGTATTTTTAATTTAAAACTCCGATATTTGATGTGCTATAAACACAATAATATCTCTGAAAATTAAAAAATCAGAAAAAATTTAATAATCGAAAAATGTGTAAATAGTACTAAATGAGTCAGAGGAGTACCATAGTACTTTTGAGGTTCCAATAGTACCACACAAAGTACTATAGTACTAACTTTATCATCCCTGATAAAAATATAGGGTGTGTCGTTAGAAAAAAATTAAAATAAATAATGTACGCATTGTTCAATTTTCAGTTTTTTTTTTCAATAAAAACTTCGTGGTCATATGTATAGATTTTTTTTATATGAAACCCATAAGAGCAATCTTGACACGTTATCGAAAAAAGTTTTCCAGAAAAACAAAACATAAAATCAGAGTTCAATTTCTTTATAATTTCCAATTTAAACAAACGTAATTATGTCGTTTATGTAATTTTTCTCTTACCTGTTTTATAATATTTTTTATTTTTAAAGGAATTAAATGTGCTAAAATCCCAAAACTTATTTAACAAATAAATTGCTAAAAAATTACAAAAATATTTGAAAAATATATTTTTTAATAATCGAAAAACTTATTTAACAAATTATCAAAAATTTGTATTGAAGTGAAAGATTTTTAAGGTGTACTCACTACTCACATATTGATTCACAACTTTTGAAGAGTAACAAACAACTTAACTAAAAATGAACGATAAACAAATTAAACGAGTAAAAAGGTTAAAGTCGGGCATGCCGACTATACAATACCCTACACCAGTCTGGGTAAAAGCCAACTAATGTTTGGATCCGAAATTCGAAAGGGTTAAAATGGGGCTTGTGTCAAAATTTTCTAAAATGTAAGTCAGCGCATCAAATTTCATTAAAATATCTTAATATGTGCGACCTGCAGTTTGTAACCAAGCCAATTTTGGGGGGACCCTTATATGGGCACTAGGTCTAAACATGGACCGATGTTCACTAAAATCAATAGGATTCGTCCTTGGGCCAACATAGGTCTGTATACCAAATTTCATCAAAATATCTTTATATTTTCGACCTGCAGCGCATAAACAATATAATTTTGGGGGGACCCTTATATGGGCACTAGGTCTAAACATGGACCGCTGTTAACCAAAATCAATAGGCTTCGTCCTTGGGCTGATATAGGTCGGTGTACCAAATTTCATCAAAATATCTTAATATTTGCGACCTGCAGCGTATAAACAATATACTTTAGGGGAGACCATTATATGAGCACTAGGTATACACATGGACCGATTTTAACCAAAATCGATAGGCGTCGTCCTTGGGACGACATAAGTCGGTGTACCAAGTTTCATCGAAATATCTTAATATTTGCGACCTGTAGAGTGCACACAAGAATGCATGGACAGACAGACGGACATCGTTAAATCGAAATAAAAAAAAATTCTGAGCCGATCGGTATACTATAAGGTGGGTCTAGGACCAATATTTTTTGGTGTTACAAATATCAGCACAAACTTATAATACCCTGACCACATAGTGGTGTAGGGTATAAAAATCGAATGTTTTGGGGTGCTTGGAACCATAATTTTCAAACTCAAATATCTCCTTTTTTAATAGATATCCTAGAAAAACGGTTAGCGGCACTAGATTCAGCGTTCCCGAATTAGTTTTACCCACTGGGTGCCCCCGACAGGTGGGCACAGTGTAATTGAATGCTTCACTTGCCAATAATATGTATTGGGTTTAAAAATTCCCTTTTCAGCTAATTTAAACCACAATTATTTCCTAATTATTGTATTTGTATGTCTCTGCTGTCAATATCACATAGAGATGGCGCTATATATATTTTTTTTTTATTTATTTTATAATCGTAAAATAGCTTTTATTTCGGAAACTAAGCGAGTTATAGCAAAATGGACAAAAATTCGTCACTCTGTAACTCTCACACTCGCTGTAATTTTAAGCGACATTTTAACAGAAACTTTTAGTTAAATCTGGTAAAATTTCTGCTGAATTCAACTCAAATTTCCAAGCTAATTTAACTAAAATTGTCCGTATATTTAGCAGTATGTAAAATTTAGCTTACCTTAAATTAGCAGACAATAATTTTCAACTTCATAGAAGATTCTGCTGGTGCAAATACAGGGGGGTTACGTAACACGATTGGAAAAAAAAAATTTCGAATTCGTAAATGTTGGAAATATTGTTAAAAATATAATTCTATATAAAAAATTCAACTTTTTAATTTATTTTTATCCTAAACCTTGTACACTACACATAAAAATTCAAAAAGTAAGATTTTTGATAAAACTTTGCTTTTTACGAAAGGCACAAAATTTACGTATTCGAAAATTTTTTCGAATCGAGTTACGCGGTAACCCCCCAGGTACTATTTCCTATTATTTTAGCAGAATTTTGAACTATTTATACGGGCTTTTTTATGAGTGTAACAATTTACGATCCCAGCAAAAAAATACCTGACGAAGATCCGTAAAAGCACCTATAGGAGAGAAGGTGTTTATGCTACTTTAACTCTGCTTTGCTGCACGTCATAAAAATGAATGCTTGGATGTTCTTTATACCCTACACCACTATGTGGTCATTATACCCTACACCACTATGTGGTCAGGCTATTATAAGTTTGTGCTGATGTTTGTAACACCAAAAAATATTGGTCATAGACCCACCTTATAGTATACCGATCGGTTCAGAATTTTTTTTTATTTCGATTTAACGATGTCCGTCCGTCCGTCTGTCTGTCTGTCCATGCAATCTTGTGCGCACTCTACAGGTCGCAGCTATTAAGATATTTTGATGAAATTTGGTACGCAGACCTATGTTGGCCCAAGGACGAACAAGTTTGATTTTTTTGAACATCGGTCCATGTTTAGACCTAGTGCCCATATAAGGGTCCTACCAAAATTATATTGTTTATACGCTGCAGGTCGTAAATATTAAGATATTTTGACGAAATTTGGTACACAGACCTATGTTAGCCCAATAACGCAGCCTATTGATTTTGGTGAACATCGGTCCATGTTTAGACCTAGTGCCCATATAAGGGTCCTACCAAAATTATACTGTTTATACGCTGCAGGTCGTAAATATTAAGATATTTTGATGAAATTTGGTACACAGCCCTACATTGGCCCAATAACGCAGCCTATTGATTTTGGTGAACATCGGTCCATGTTTAGACCTAGTGCCCATATAAGGGTCCTACCAAAATTATACTGTTTATACGCTGCAGGTCGTAAATATTAAGATATTTTGATGAAATTTGGTACACAGACCTATATTGGCCCAATAACGCAGCCTATTGATTTTGGTGAACATCGGTCCATGTTTAGACCTAGTGCCCATATAAGGGTCCTACCAAAATTATACTGTTTATACGCTGCAGGTCGTAAATATTAAGATATTTTGATGAAATTTGGTACACAGACCTACATTGCCCCAATAACGCAGCCTATTGATTTTGGTGAACATCGGTCCATGTTTAGACCTAGTGCCCATATAAGGGTCCTACCAAAATTATAATGTTTATACGCTGCAAGTCGCAAATATTAAGATATTTTGATGAAATTTGGTACATAGACCTATGTTGGCCTAAGGACGAAGCCTATTGATTTTGGTGAACATCGGTCCATGTTTAGACCTAGTGCCCATATAAGGGTCCTACCAAAATTATATTGTTTATACGCTGCAGGTCGTAAATAATAATATATTTTGACGAAATTTGGTACACAGACCTATGTTAGCCCAATAACGTAGCCTATTGATTTCGGTGAACATCGGTCCATGTTTAGACCTCGTGCCCATATAAGGGTCCCACCAAAATTATATTGTTTATACGCTGCAGGTCGCAAATATTAATATATTTTGATGAAATTTGGTACATAGACCTATGTTGTCCCAAGGACGAAGCCTATTGATTTTGGTGAACATCGGTCCATGTTTAGAACTAGTGCCCATATAAGGGTCCCCCCAAAATTGGCTTGGTTACAAACTGCAGGTCGAAAATATTAAGATATTTTAATGAAATTTGGTGCGCTGACTCACATTATAGAAAATTTTGACACAAGCCCCATTTTAACCCATTCGAATTTCGGATCCAAACAATACACCAGAGTGGTGTAGGGTATTGTATAGTCGGCATGCCCGACTTTAACCTTTTTACTCGTTTTTATATAGGAAAGCAATTCATTTTTGTTACTATCTAAGGGGAGATGAAATGTAACTTCTCCTGAAAATCTATTAAAAAACACATGTGACATTTTGCAGGCCGGTCGACGATATGACTATGTGTAAACTTTTTTCGTCGGGATTTTAATGTATTTTTTTGCAAAGCTAAAAACATTTATTTCTGAGGTTATTGATGACGATGAAGATTTATAGTTTATTACAACCTTGAATAATTAATCGTTTAACATTTTATATTTATGTATACATCAAACGTGAATTTCTTTTAAACCTAATTAGATTTATTTAAACCATTTTAATCGATTTTGTTTGTATTCTCTTAATCACTTAACTGTGTAGTCAAATATAATAAAACAATCGATTTAGCAAAAATTTCTTATTTGTTTACTTACATCATGCAGAAATTGTGTGACTTCCAAGGAAGAAGATAAATTTCTGAAAGGATAGGACTCATCCTACTCTGTTGAGTGGCTTATTGGGTATTCAATCGATTAATCGTTGTTCGAACAATTTAATCGCACAATTTTACTAAAAAATTTTTCGAATAATTTAAAATTTCGAATAACGAATAATTCGAATAGTTTAATACTATTAATCGAAATTGATAAAAAATTAGAAAAAGGTTTAGAAAATATATATTTTTTATTAATCGAATTATTTGTTATTCGAAATTAAGACATTTTAAAATTGCTAAAAGCTTAAAACTTATTTATATGAAACTATGAAAAAATAATTTGCTGTAGGCTTGTACCTATCAGGATTTCAGTTTTGCTTAACGAGATCATCATTGAATAACTTTTTAGTATTTTTAGCGCGAATTAAAAGACAAATAATTTTTTTTTATATACAATTCAAAAAGTAAAACAACGAAATTTACAAATAAGTTTTAACAAGATTATAGTCAAAATTAATTTTTATTGAGGTCCAAATAATCTTTAATAAGAACTAATAAAACATTAGCTACATTTGAGGAGCCAATCAACAAAAAATTTACTTAAATCAAAAAAAAAAAAAAAAATAACTTTGAGCTACTATATTTACAAGAGTTATTGAGATATTCATATACACTTAAGTTTGCAAAATAGGGCATAGAATCAAGCTTAAACTGTGGTTTTCTTTCTGGAGCTTTAGTTACTAAATTATAAATTTTTTATTGAAATAAAATTGCGAAATTAAAACTGTTAAATTTACAGAATTTTAGTTATATTTAAGCTAACTTTTAGTTAATTGAAAATAACAAATTGTACTGTAAAATCTGGAGAAAATTTTGCAAAATATTAGTAGACTAAAACGAGTAAAGAGGTTAAAGTCGGGCATGCCGACAATACAATACCCTACACCAGTCTGGGTAAAAGCCAACTAATTGGATTCGAAATTCGAATGGGTTAAAATGGGGCTTGTGTCAAAATTTTCTATAATGTGAGTCAGCGCACCAAATTTCATTAAAATATCTTAATATTTGCTACCTGCAGCGTGTAACCAAGCCAATTTTGGGGGGACCCTTATATGGGCACTACGTCTAAACATGGACCGATGTTCACCAAACTCAATAAGCTTCGTCCTTGGGCCAAAATAGTTCTGTGTACCAAATTTCATCAAAATATCTTAATATTTGCGACCTGCAGCGTACTCTGATAGAAAAAAGTCCGTTAAAAATTTACTTAAAACTACTAAAAATTAGTTAAAAATGCAGAAAAAAACTGCTAAATTAGCAGATTATTTTTGCTATATATTAGTAATATAGGAACAGCAAAAATAGAACTGTTAAATATACAGACTTTTAGTTTTATTTGTCCGTCTGTCTGTCTGTCTGTCCATGCATTCTTGTGCGCACTCTACAGGTCGCAAATATTAAGATATTTTGATGAAACTTGGTACACCGACTTATGTCGGCCCAAGGACGACGCCTATTGATTTAGGTAAACGTCGGTCCATGTTTAGACCTAGTGCCCATATAAGGGTCCTACTAAAATTATATGGTTTATACGCTGCAGGTCGCAAATATTAAGATATTTTGATGAAATTTGGTACACCGACCTATGGCAGGCTAAGGACGAAGCCTATTGATTTTGGTTAACACCGGCCTATGTTTAGACCTAGTGCCCATATAAGGGTCCCCCCCAAAATTGGCTTGGTTACAAACTGCAGGTCGCAAATATTAAGATATTTTGATGAAATTTGGTATACCGACCTATATCAGCCCAAGGACGAAGCCTATTGATTTTGGTTAACACCGGTCCATGTTTAGACCTAGTGCCCATATAAGGGTCCCCCAAAATTTTCTTGGTTACAAACTGCAGGTCGCAAATATTAAGACATTTTAATGAAATTTGGTTCACTGACTCACATTATAGAAAATTTTGACACAAGTCCCATTTTAACCCATTCGAATTTCGGATCCAAACATTAGTTGGCTTTTAACCAGACTGGTGTAGGGTATTGTATAGTCGGCATGCCCGACTTTAACCTTTTTACTCGTTTTAAGCTAAATTTAGTTGAATGCAAATAGCAGTCTATACTGCTAAAATCAGCAGAAATATTTGCTAAAAAAATTTTTAAACTGCTGTTTTCAAAAAGCAATTAAAAAAAATCGAAAAAAAACTTCGAAAATTTAAATTTTTTTTTTTTTTGATTTTTTGGGCTACTAATTATTTAGTAAAATTTTTTGCTGATTTTAGCAGGTTAATTTGCAATTTTCCATTTACTTAAATTTTTGTAAATATAACTAAAATTCTATACATTTAACAATTTTATTTTTGCTGTTCCTATATTACTAATATATAGCAAAAATAATCTGCTAATTTTAGCAGTTTTTTCTGCAGCATCATTTTTAACTAATTTTTAGTAGTTTGAACTAAATTTTTTACGGACTTTTTTCTATGCCATGTCCAAGATGGAAAATAAATATTTGGTGAAGTGTAGTTTTTTTTTTCTTAACATATTTATCATAAAAAATTTAAAAAAAAATCTTTTGTTTGTTAGTTTTACAATTTTTTTGTTTCTTAACTTTCATCCGTATTTTTTCTGACATTAAATGAAAAGGATGTTTCATATATTTGTGTGTTTTATTATTATGTGTGAACCCAGATAAATAAATCCAACTTTTTTTTGGATTTAATAAATCCACTTTTTGTATGAAAAAATCTAAATCCAGGTGATTAAAAAATGCGATTATTAGTTGTTTCAGCTATTGTGTATCGAGTTTAGCGTAAATTTATTGACATTACATACTGCTTACATATAATTTTGAGGGCAATGAACTATAAATTTAGTAATGAAATAGTAATGTGTGGGGTATAATTATCGGTTACTCATTACATTCAGCTCAGAAGTAATTCAAAGGGTAAGGAGATATGAGGTCTAAGTAATGCATGTAGTCATTACCAATTTCATTACCAATGTTTTGCTGGGATATGATCGGAAAAAATAGAGAAACTTGTTTATACCATTGCACAAAGTAATTTTTTTTTTTTTTTTCAAACTACGGCCGGCATCTTTACCTCAGGCCGGGTACTTTTGTTACCACCCTCGTAGTAATCTTAGAGATTCCCCAAACACCTAAAAATGGGACAAAATCCCTAAATTTTTTTGAAAATGCAAACATCTCCCTCGAATTTCCCTTATCTGACAAGAAGTAACAAGCAAGTATGTATAAGAGAAACTAACATTGATAAAAAAGAAGACAATAAGAAAGCCAAAAAGCTCTCTCCCTCACTTTGTTTAGCTTTCAGCAGCACAAAATTATCCTGGGTAAAAACAAGTGAATGTGTTATTCAAAGAAAATAATTTAAACTTGTTTTCATTAAAAACAATAGCAATGTAAATTTGTATTTTTTAATAACCCATGAAAAAATTTTTATTCAATTTAATTCGTAAAATGGATTAATTTAATTTGATAAAGCAAAGTCTAAATGTATCAATTAATATATTTTTGAGTATAGTTTCATACAATTGTATCGGGATTTTGGTCTTATCTTATCTTATTGATATTTATATGCATTTATATATAATCTATTTCATTTAAATATGATCATATGCATTCATATGTTACACCGTATAAGCAATATCTGAATATATAAAAAAACGAGTAAACTATTATAAAACTTTATCTAATTGAATAAATTTGATTAATTTTGAATAAAATTATTTTTCACGGGAAGTCTTAAAAATGTTTCTTTAAATGTAAATTTGTATCAGGTAAAAAAATTGGTTTTTAAATGTCCTGCTATATGTCCCTTGTTACCTTATAACATTGTTGTATTGTAGTAAAATAGTAGGGTCTCTATTCTGGAGTTATTTTAAGGTAAAACATTTCTCTTTTTCCCTGGAAAATTTTCAATAGGAATTTGTAGTTTTGTTTTCTCGAGGAAAACAGTTTTGATATTATGAAATCATTTTTGATTTAATTTATAAATTTTTTTATGTGGAAACGTGTAAAACTATTATGCAGCCTTAAATACATATAATTTTTATAGTAATATAAAATTATATTTATTAAATCAAATAGAATCAGGCTTATGCATTTACATCGGGTTAACTAACAAGGTGTCGTTAAATGCAATGAGTGATGGTATGCCAAATGTCAAGTTGATGTCAATTGCACTGTAGTTGAAAGTAGTGCTGTTAAAAATACGAGTAGTGGGAATCGAGTATCTTTTTTTTTGTATTCGATACTTAAAACTACTACTCGATATTATTAGAGTTGCATTTTGGACAGAAAAGATATAAAAATGTGACTTCGCCAAAATATTTTTCTCATACGGAAATATGTTTGATGAAAGTGTAGAGGTTTTTGAAAGCAAAAACTCTGTGAAGTATTTGTCAGGAGAGTATTCTGATGAAGAAAAATAGCAGTTTTTGGAAAAAAGTACTTATTATGTTGATTCATAATAAGGAAATTGGCCTCGAACTAAATTAATAAATTTCTAATTAATTAAAAAAGGTCGAAAAAAACAGTTTTTATTTTGAAATAAAAATTAAAAACCAAAATTTGATTTAAAATTTAAAAAATTTTAATTTAGACACCGTTAAAAGTATTGGATAGTACCGAGTATGCAGATTAAAAATATCGAGTAGTACCGAGTATTGAAAAGTATCCGAATTTACTAGCACTAGTTGAAAGCAAATGTCCATTTCATTGCTAAAAAATATCGTACTTTTTTCTTCGAAAAACACAAAATTTTATCAACAGTTTTTATAAATAATTAAATAGGTAATTAAATTAAAAATAACAATTATATAATAAATAACACTTTATACATAAGTACTTTGTAATAAACTTTGGTGTGCTGACTCCAAATTTGGCAAAGTTTGCAATAGACCGTTTTCGTGAAATCGAGTTTTTTTTAAGTTTATTTAATGATAATACATTTGCATAAATTAGCCTTTCATTTGAGTATAATCATGACGGTGAAAGTTCAAGAACATTTTACTGGTGATTGAAGAACATTTGAAATCAACGTTTTTTCAGTTTAATCCTTCCCGACTAAAAATGTTTTCATATAATCTTATATGATTTGATATAATTATAAATGTTTATATGTGTGGCTTTATATGACCATATACATTTATATTAACACTGTTTTTATAAATATGTTTGATATGACGTTATATATAATCATATGCGATTTGGTCTCCAGTCATATATTAAGAGATCTGCAAATATAGTTTATACATAATTATATATAATTATATATATTCTCTAAACAATCTTATATCAAAATATATAACAAAGTTAATATAAAATTGTATTAATTTTATGTATAAATTTATCTGACATGATATCTATTTATACAAAATTTTATAAAGTTTTGCACTTTGACATATAAATAAATGTTTATAATTGAATTTAACATATATTTTTCAAATAGTTGGGGAAATACTCTTTATTAAACTAAAAATAATTTTAAAGAAATAAATAAGGGAAAAAATTTTTTTCTTAATTGTGGAATTAAAGGTCGAAATAATTATTTTTACTTTTAAATTTAAAAATTAGACAAACATATGTTGAAATAAATATGGTTTAAGTTCATTTATTTTTCCGTAAAAAAAATATTAATTGTGAAAGTTAATTTTTTATCATGTTGGTTTTTAATTTTATTTTAAAAAATAAAAATAGTTTTTCGACCTTTTTAATTGATTAATTAGAAATTTATTAATTCAGTTCGAGGCCAATTTCCTTATTAAGAATTAACATAACATTAACATTTCAAAAACTGCTCTTTTTCTTCATCAGGATACTCTCCTGACAAATACTTCACAGAGGTGTTGTTTTCAAAAAACCTCTACGCGTTCAGGAATGAAACGATGATCGTTTCGGGGATTTTCCAGGTCCCCTTCATCAGTTTTCTTTAGAAAGTGGTGGCGTAATTCCCGTAACGATCGTCTTTTCATTCCTGAAAGTATTTGTCAGGAGAGTATCCTGATGAAGAAAAATAGCAGTTTTTGAAAAAAGTACTTATTATGTTAATTCATAATAAGCAGGGCAAGTTTTTTTTGGCATATTATTTTTTTGGCCATTAAATGCCATTTTTTCAGTTATTTTGTAAAAATGCCATTTTTCAAATCCTTGCCAAAAAAAAAAGCCATTTTGTCTATTTTTTTAGACTTTTCATTAAAGAAATGCTATAAAATTCAGTAAAACCTCAATCTTTGAAAATAATTTTTGGAAAAAATTTACAAAAAAACGAAAGCGTGCCATTTCTGCGTTTTTTTGTGCCAATTTTACTATTTTTTCGTGCCATTTTGCCTGCCAAATTTCAACTTTTTTTGTGCCATTTTAAACTTGCCCTGATAATAAGGAAATTGGACTCGAACTGAATTAATAAATTTCTAATAAGTTTATTTTTTATTTTATACACTCACAATATATTTTCCATAACCGATTGAGGTTTATTTAAAAAGTAATAGGTAAAGTTTGTTTTCAATTGAAGAATCAATTAAAATACATTGAAACATATTGTTTAACTTTTTTTTGTCAACCAATAAAAAACAAACCAGAAACAAATATGTATCGTCTGTAGGAGTTGTTATTTTCAGTCAAATATTCTATTTTTAGATTTCTATTTTTAGAAAAAATTATTTAAATAATTTCGTTGTTTTCTGTTTTAAAACAAAAAATTCAAATATTTTCGGTTTTCTTTTTTGTTAAAATAGTTTGTTTATATACAAAATTATTTCAATTCAAATTACAAAAAATTCTTTACTCATACACACAAACATAGCCAATAAAAATATTAACGTGTCTGTTGTGTATGGTGTAGTGTTTTGAAAATCGAAACAAAAAAAAAACTTTCAAATATGAAAAAACAAATCGTTTTTTTTTTACGTTTTGTCAGTTAAAAAATTGATGATTGTTTTAATAGACTTTTCAATTATTTTTATTTCTTTTCTGGATTGTTTAAACAATGTTTGAAAATAAATTGCAAAATGGTTTGAATATAATGAAAAATCAGTAGTCCTTTTTTTAATAGTGTTTTCAATTAATTTAATATGTATTTTAGGTTGTTTTTAAGGATAAAATATTGTGAGTGTAAGAAAGACACACATTTTATAAGAAAGACCAAAACTCTAACCTAGAAAAAGTTGTTCCGACAAATTTTTGTAATGTTTTATTTTGTCAGCTATTTCCAAGTTTATTAGCAAAAATTGTTCTAAAGATTAAGCATTAGTATTTAATATGAATGAAATAAGTGATCTCAATAATATTTACTAACATTTTCTTTGAAAATCTTCATAAAATTATATGTATTTATTATATTTGATGCAGTTTTTCGGATCAAATTGTATCAGGTGAGATAACATGCTTATCTCGCTTGATATAATTATATATTCCAATATTCGGATCAAATTAGATATGGACGTATATATGGGTTTATATATGGTGATACATATATGATTATATAACATCTTTTTTAGTCGGGTTATAAATTTCATATTTACAAATTAAATTTGCCATATTTTCTCACACGTAAACTAAACACTTTTATTTACGTTTATCGGGATAAACATTAATTGCATTAAATAAATCAAATGTGTTAAAATCCAAAATTTTTCAATTAAAATGTTTCCTCTCTTATTTTATTGAAAAATAAATTGCTCAAATATTAGTTATGTTTTACAAAAACATACATTGTATAGGCTGTGATTGAAAAAACTTCAATTAGCCACACTCAGCGCTATGCCGACCGTTGTGTATCTTGTTAAGAGGTGATACTACGAGTCATAGCCTGTGCAGAGGGCTGCCGGTTCGATCCCCGGGCATGGCAATACACAAAAAGCTTTTCATATAGAGACAAATTAACAATTAAAAACTGCTTTGATCAATTGACACATAAACTAACCACTGACGAGTCTTTGGGTGACACGAAACTGCGGCAATCATGTGGATTCCATTGTGTCTGTTAAATTTTACAATAAAAATGTTTTCTTCTTCCTATAAAACAGCTTTAAAGAAAACTCTTTAGTAATTAATTCTAATATTAATTACGATTTGTCCTAGCTTCGAGTCTGTACTTGTAAAATAAGTTATTATTTCTGATCCTGTACTCACGGGGAACCGTCAGGATACATCTTACAGATATTTGTCTAACTTAAAATATAGATGACCAAAATCACCATAACTTCTGAAATAACAATACTAGTTCAACAATGTTTTGTATGTAATTTTATTTTACCGATAGTGTTATTTATAGAGAAAGCCGAAATTACTTGACTATTTAATTTCTTGATTCGCCTTCAACTTTTATTGTGATATATCTATCGCCTAAATAAAGCGTTAAAGCAAAATGTTTGTATTTGTTCCACAGTGAGTTTTCAATGCCAAATATACCTACAGTTCAAATATTATTGCATTCAGAGAAAAGAGCATTAGAGGGTTAAAGAAAAACCGTAAGCTCTAAATTCGCCTAAGGCCCCCGCGATTTGTGCTGTTTCAAAGCCAGCGGCAGGCATACCTGATTTCGACTGTATTTACATATGATTAAAAAAGGTGAAGAAAGTTTGTGAAGCATTTGTATGGGAAATTTTTTTTATTAAACATGTTTTAACATTATTAAGCGTTTGTGTATACAAGCCTTAATATTTAAATAATGAATAAACATTACCGTTTTAAAGGTTAATTCAGTTGATTTCTGAAACACGAGATGTCAATCTAACGATGTCCGTCAAAATGACAGTTTTTTGTGTAAAAAAGCAAAATAGCATTTAAAAGTTATGATATTTCTGACATTGTATCTTGATATTTTGCTGCATATGTATCTTTTGTTGTCATTTGGACTAACAGCCTTAATATATACTTTGAAATTTAGTTTTATTTTTGTTTTTTTTTTTGACAACTGGAAAATTGAATATAGGCTAAAACACTATACATACATATTGTACAATTCACATACGTAGTATACACAAATCATTGCATGTTTACACTTTTTTTTATTATAGTAACTGTTTCGGACTTCAAGTAATTTTTTCCTTTTTTTTGTTTCCATTAAAACAACACATACGTATTAATATTATAGATAGAGACTGTTATTTTTGAAAAGGGCGTAAGTCGCGACAATTTTTAGTGGCAAAAATGATTTAACCCATATTCTCGAGAAAAGCAATCTTAACAAAAATTGGTATGGACAAAGACTTGCAACCAAATAAGATTCAGAATGTTAACCGGCTGGCATTCTTCAATGGATCCAGATTTTTTTTAGCTAAACTTTTATTTTACTGTGCTGTATGTTATACAAAATACCGTTTTGAATATAATATGGAAGTTGTGTCGTCATATGATGATGCTTGTATATATATATTTAATCCTTTAATTCCCAGTGGAACATAGGGCCGCTTGAATAGTAAGTGTTAATTAAAAAAGGTTTGTTATATTAACTTTTCGATTTCCCTAGACAGTTTGACAAAATTCAAAACAATAATTTTTTTCAAATTTACAAAATGTAATGAAATCAAATTCATGTTTTTTTTGAAAAATTTTAAAAATTTTGAATATTCTGCTTTGTTATTCCGAGAACAAGCTTGACTCAAGTTGTATTTAGAAAATTAACGTTGATCATGGTCATGTTTCTGAAATTTGATATTTAATCCTTCTGAGAAATGTTGGATATGACAGTCTTTGGAAATTGGTATATGTTCAAAAGTATACTTCTCATTTCGAAAATAATAGTTTACTAACTCTGGTTTTAAGATATCGAGTTGATTTCCGATTTTTATTCAGTGAGTCCCATTAAAATAGGACTAAACATATATAAAATGATTTTTAGTAACGGACTTATGCCACTTTCAAAATAAACGGTTTATATGTTTATTTAAGTATATGTAGAATAAAAAAAAAAAAAAAAATTTATAAGTTCCATTTTGCTGAAGAATATGAATTGAAATTGATAATCAATACTTTCAGTTCAAGGCAAGTGGCTAGAAGTCAAGTTCTACGTTTAAATACAAAACTAAGAGAAAAAACAACACATATAACATATTGTAAATATAAATGTTGAAATGTAAGAATTTTTTACTGAAGGCTATTTAAACGGATTCAAGTTCACTATTACGTATCCCAGCAAAACTTTCATTACCAAATAATTTGTTATGTATTAAAACAAAATGTGTTTAATAGTAGTTAGTTTTGTTAGACGAAGTCTTTTTTATAAGTAGTAAAACTTATGAGCGACTACTTATATAATTTTAAAAATATTGTAATATTTGTAACCATTTATTTTTTAATTACTCGTAACTATATGAGTAGGTCTTATTATTTAAAAACTTACTTATTTTTTTATATTTTTGTAATGCAATAGATAAGCAGGTGCACAATTTGTATGTGCTTTTGTAAACATCGGCGTACAAAAATTACCTTGTCGAAGTAAAATAACGAATCTTGACACCGAATTTATATACAGTAGACCCTGTTCTGATTACTTATTATTTAATTATTAGTAATTTTGCTGGGTACTTGCAATATGTCCAGGTTTGAAAGGCAATAAATCCTTAGAATGCATTCAAAGTTTTTTTTTTTTATATAAACAACAACATGCAGTTTGTATAAACAACAACGTGACAATGGAAGTTGTATAAATGTCTGAGCGTAAAATTAAATTGTATTTTTTTTGTTCCATTTAACTATAACCTGGGTTATATGAAAAATTTATATTATACATTAGCTAATACTTAAGTTTTTCTCAGCTTTTATCAAAAAAATTAAAAACGTTGTTTTATCCCCTGGCACACGTTTTCAATAAATATTGTGAACTAAGCTGATGAAATTCTTTCAAAAATATGAAACCTCCTCTTTAAGAACAAAATAAAGTATAAAACTCATAAAAAGTTTAAATCTTAGCAAAACCTTAAACTGTTGAAATTTTATCAAATTGGTTTTAAAATACTGAAAGCGCATCAATTGCTAATGATTAAAGTCCACAAATTAAAAGTCCACGCAATAAAAAATATGGTTGGGATGACCATATTCTATGAACATTTTTGGATTTATGATTTCGGCAATTACATTATTAAATACAATAGTTGTGGCAATCATACTCTTACTTTTTTTTCATCATAATATATTTAGGGATGACATGAAATGATCCGAATATTATCATATTGTAGTGCTGCATATCATAATATGATCCCTATAGTAGCTGGGAGACAGCTTTCTGTTAAAGTTAAAATAAAAAGCTATGCATTTTTTTATTAAAAATAGTACATATATTATGCAATGATTAATTTACACATTAAAATAAACTCATAATTAAATTAATTTTTCGAAATAAGGGTGCAATAAATATAGTGATCTGGGTTTTTTGGTAGTAATAGAAATCAGCACAAAGCCATTATGTTCGATACCGTTTTTTTTTCAATGTCGGAATAGGTTGGGATCCTTATATTTTTTGGGATCTTAAATATTAAAAAGATGACATTGAAACCTGTAAACTATTTTCGAATACATGAAAAGAAACAAATGTTATCAAAATATACCTGAAATAAATGCAAATTAAAATTAGCACTCATAAACTGCAGTCAAAATAATTGTACGTCCGTAAAAATAACTAAAGTAAAATTATTTTGCGAAATTTGACAAAAAATGTGGTAAAACTTTGTAAGTTTACTAATAATTTACTGAAAATTTAAAGAATAAAAGATACCGCGGAAGTTAAAAACCTCACGAAATAGGAAACGCCAATGTAGTTTGTTTGGTTTGTTTTATGATGATTCTCAAAATATTTCGTGTCTAGCAGTGAGTTCTCACGAGCTGGAAGGTTTTTTAAAAAGCTGTTGTTTTTAGTTTTTGGAAGAATTACCACTCGAATTTCTGGTAAAACGCAAACTAGCACGAATTTCAAAAATATCTGAAACACGTATTTACTTAAATCGACTAGAGTTTAAGATGTGTTAATTTGACACTTAAATTACAAACCTCTCCGTACAAAAAATTTAAAAATTCCCTTTTTTATAGAATATCCCTTAAAATGGGGCATATCCGGACTAGCTTGGACATGCTATATATTACGTTGGACGCGCCTTGAAAAACCCTTTCCCATATTGTATATATTATCTTTACATAAATAAATAATCTGTTCCAAAAACTAAGAGATTTTTAAAAACGGTCCAGCTCGTGAGATCTCACTGCTAGACCGAAAATATTGTGGGAATTGTCATAAAACAAACCAAGGCATATTTTGAGAGGGGCACTTTTTTAATTTTTTTCGTGAGTCGGTCTAATGCATATGCAACAAAATAAAAAAAAAACAAACTGAAAATGTAAACAATGGTTTTCCTGGTACCTCAGGATGTATGAAGAATATTATTTATTGGTATAATATTCATCATTCGTCCCATTGCACCCTGTCTGTTAATGTACTTTTTAAATTTCTACTACATGAAAAATAAAAAAAGATTTTATTTGTTTTTTTTAATATTTTAATTTCGTTTAAAAAAATTTTCTTTAGAACTTTGCCAATTGCACTTAATCTATTTTAGCAATTGGAAAAGCTAAAATAGATTCTTGATTATTTGCAAATTGATTGGTTGCTTCTAACTGAATAAACTAAATCCGAAAAAACTAACAAAAAAAAAAAAAAAATCACAAGAAAAAAATAAATAAATTCTTAGACAAAAAAATTAAATGGGATTTCGAAGTTTGGACTGTTAACCAGTTCAACCAATTTGTTTGCAAAAATAATTTCGCTCCATGCACTTGTTGTTATGTATAAGAGCAAGAAATGTAATAGTTGTAATAAAATTTAAACTAACCTATTAAAAGCAGAATGATGGTGGCAAACACGTTCCAACCCTTAAACCACATGTTAAAATCTCTGGTAACTTATTATATGTCTGCAAAAAATGCTATTACCCAGCAAAAAGAAAAGACGGAATACTTTGAAATGCATAACTATTTTCTGTTCATCCAAAATAAGAAAATGCTGAAATAAGCAATTAGTACAACAACAAAAACGTATATTAATTTTATGCGCACGCATACTATTCTGTTCAAATGTTGCAAACCATTTGCAACGATAACGGATATGTTTAATAACAAGGAAGTCATACCAAATATCTGCTTTTGCTACAAAGACAACATTTGTTAATAGTATGGATTCACGTAATATTTCTTTACGGGTTTGTTATTTTAATTGAGCATTTTTTTAATTTTTTTTATTTTTTTAATTCGATGTGGAGAAAGAATTTGTGAATGAAAAATCTGAAGTCCTTTTTTGGTGGGCAATGCTGTTGTCAAATATACTTAATATGATAGTGATGCACTCCCCAGATGGCAAATAGAATAAAAACAAGAATTGCAAAAATAATTATGAAACTAGGCATGAGGAGAAAGTTTAATAAGTGCACCCAGAAAACAAATTTGGTGCTTACAACCGCATTTGTAGCCAGCCAATCGAATGGTTCGGTTGTGGTAGCCGGGTTTTTCAGTTGTGACAACAGAAAACCAATTTCAGTTTTTTCAAGTATGTTTCAGTAGTCGCGACCGGAAAATCCTTTTGATGCAACTGAACAATTCAATTGGCAACAAATTCGGTTGTCAGCACTGAATCTGTTTTCTGGGTGTGGTTATCAACTGTGCAGGGCAAATAGAAATATGTTGTATCATGTTTTTTCCTGTGTGTTGTATTGGATTAGGTATTTATCTGTTTTCGAACAATTTATGAATTCTGGCTTCGATTTGTTAGAGCATATTTTGCCCTTAATATAATATTTATTATAATGTAAAGTAATTCATACTCACGATGACGCATTACTCACGAAATTTTTCATACAAAATTTGTTTCATAAGCCTCCTACAACTTTATAAATCATTTTGAATTTACACATTAGTCATTTATTTACTTTTTGTTAGATATTGAAATAAATATGGCCCGAATTATCAAATGTAGAACAAAATGGCATCGATTTGTAGTTGCATATTTTGCCAAAAATGCATATTTTGACTTTAAATGCATATTTGGTGCCTTTTTAATGCATATTTGTGCATATTTTCAATTTTAGGAGCATTTTTTATTTTGTAAAATAATATCAAAAATTTATAGGTTTTCATATTTTGATTCAATCAAAATAATCATTCTTAAAAACCTTATTGACCTATGGGAAATCTTCGAGTTCTGTGTCTGTCTGCAAAATAACTAACTTAAATATATTTTTAAGTTTTAAAGTGCGTTATTTTTGCAAAAATAATAGTTTTTAGTGCATATTTCTTATATTTTTAATGCATATTTTTCTTTTTTAGCCGCATATTTTAGGCGCATATTTTCCATTTTTAAGTGCATGAAATTCCTTGCCCTAGTCATTACGGTAACTGGCAAATTGTTTTTTTTTTTTGTTCAGTGTATATTTATTAGAAAAAAACTCTTATACCAGCTGAGTGTAAATAAGAAATTCTCTTAATCTCTTTACTGCTTTCTATAACTAACCTTCCTTAAGTACACAGTCCTGTGCTTTAGAAGTAGCTTTTTCCTGTTTGTTACCAGCAAGAAGGAAAAAACGTGCAAACAAGAATTTGCGAGTGGTTAACGAGAAACTAACTGGGACTTTAGTAAAATAAAAAAACAGTTAAATACAACAGTTTGTTGCTTTCACTCCTGCATTCAAGACGGTTTTGATATAATTTATTCTAACGGCTGACAATCTATTATTACATATTATATTGACATATCAACAATTATTGTAGTGGCATAGAAACACTTTATTAAATTTTTAAAATTGTTATTTAAAATTTTGAATTTCGCTGTATTAAATTGTGCGTATACATACGTATGCATAGTTTAATTAAATATGACAACAACAATGTCCAACTGCTTTATTCCATAGTTTTATCAAATGCGTAAGTTTTGCAAAGTATGTGAGCGTATGTGCGGAAGTGTTGCGTTTACATAAAAAAAAAATTTTACAATAGAAGTTATTCTAACAAACCACTAACAAAAAGTATACAAAAAATTTCTAACAAAAAAATCGATATTTTTGGCACATTTAAAAAGGAATAATAAACTAAAACAACAACGATTGGAATTAATAGTTAACTTAATTAATATTTGATTATAATCGTAGAATGACGAGGATAATATTTATATATTGAAAGCTTATAAAAAGCTTGATTTAAATCGATTAATATTAAAATTGAATATTTATGACATTAAGCTAGGGTGACCATTTATACTGATTGGATCAGTACCTCCATGTACTGATATTTCGTCACGTGTACTGATGAAAAAATCGTGTACTGATTTGTACTGTACACGATTTTTACTGATTGTACTGATTTTTAATATTTAAAATATAATATTTAATTTTTTTTAATAAGATAAATCAAAATACAATTTTAAATCCCCGTGGAATCGAATAAAATTTTTATCCAAAGTAACCCAGTGTAGAAAATCATTACCAGATATGTGGTTATGTAACTACATACTTGGTAAGGGTAACTACTTACTTTTGTTATTACATTTCTTATTACCTTTATATAGGGATGTCGCGAAAAATAATGAGCTGTCGTTACACACCAGCATACGAAAAATCAAAAAATATATCGTTACCTATGTGCTTACCAGTACTGACAAAAATAATGAGTCTAAAATAGATTTTCAAAAAAATAAATTATATAAAAAAAAAATATTTTTTATTGTATTTTTTTTTTTAATAAAATTTGCTGGTGCGGGAATCGAACCTGGGTCTACAGATTGCCAGTCAACAGCTCTACCATCTGAGCTATATCGACATGTAATATTTAATAGATAAAAATATAATAGACCTGCTGCACACAAGTAAGCTTACTCGCCAACATACAAAAAATCAAAAAATATGTGGTTATATATATATCTTTACCAGTGTTTAAAAAATATTGAGTCTAAAAATAGATTTCAAAAAATTTTCAAAAAAATCTAAAAAATTATTTTGTATTTGAAATAATGATACAAATAAGTCATTATTCGTAACTCATTATTATATGTTTTAAAATAATGCAGAAGGTAAGTGGGTGTCATTACTGGTACTCCAAAAAATAATGATATGTCATTACCGTTTCTACACTGGGAAGTTAATTAATTTTTTAACAAAATCAAGTTAATTCTTCAATTGAACGCATTCAACTGCAATAATGATTTAAGAATTAATTCAATTGTAATTGTTATTTATATAAAATTAAATGAATTAATTCGCTGACGAATCAGTATTTTTTTTATAAATCGAGAAAACAATCCCTTAAATTTACAAACTATTCAGTAAACGTTCAGTGATTTAAAAAATATTTTTCCGTTCAGTGATTTAAAAAAAGAAATCAACAACAAAATGACAACAAAATTTCAATTGTCCTAACTTATGTGAAAATTTTTTTAGCGGCCCTATGTTCCACTGGGAATTAAAGGATTAAATATATGTGAAAATTTTGAAAGGAAAAATGCTTAGAATGTCTATAAAATATTTTTAATGGAAAAAGCAGCCAGACTGTGAACGTTTTTCTATGGCAGAAATCAATCAGAAATTATCAAATATAAAGCAGATTTGTTCTGGCGGCTGAATTTGTAGACAATCAATTCGTTCGTTGTGCTTATCGTATGTCGTTTGTGTCTACAGAAAATTAGTTTATACACTGTAATTTGTTTCCGAGAACTAAAATTCGCTGTCCTAAATAAAAATTCGGTAGTATTAACTGAAAATTTTTTGTTGCAGCAACTGCTATAGTTTGGAAATTCGAGAGCGTATATTACAGTGAATACTTAGCCCATAAATGCCCGCGGCAATCTCGAACAGAAATTGTGTGTGAAGACTTCATTGGATATACAATCCAAATAAAATAAAAATATTGAGTTCTAAAGTTTTAGAACAGTTTTACTACACCAATAATGAAACTTGGTTAACCTTAAAGTTTAAGCGTAGCGTATATAAAACACGGGTATTTTTAAACTTTACTCACTACACTGATAGAAAAAGTTTGTAAAAATTAAAGTTAAAACTACTAGAAATTAGAAGTTACCTTTTTTAAGCATATTATGTAGCAAAAATAAAACTGTTTAAAGCAGAGAATACACGTGGGAACATTCGTGAAAAAATTTCCCATTTTTTTGTGAATGTGTGTGTGCGTGTTGACATCGTGCAATTCGTGTTTACAAAATTTTTTGATATTTTTGGTTCCCTACTCAATGTTCCTTCGTGTATTCTCCGCTTAATATACAAAATTTTAGTTATATTTGAGTTAAATTTTAGTTAATAGAAAAGAACAACTTAAGCTGCTAAAATCAGAAAAAAATTTGCTAAATAATTAGTAAACCAAAAAATAAAAAATAAAATAAAAATGTAAAATCATTCTTTTCGATTCTTTTTAATGGAAAAAAAATTAAGCCTTCTGAAATTAGCAGTTTGCATTCTACTGAATTTAATTTAAAAACGAGTAAAAAGGTTAAAGTCGGGCATGCCGACTATACAATACCCTACACCAGTCTGGTGTATTGTTTGGATCCGAAATTCGAATGGGTTAAAATGGGGCTTGTGTCAAAATTTTCTATAATGTGAGTCAGCGCACCAAATTTCATTAAAATATCTTAATATTTGCGACCTGCAGTTTGTAACCAAGCCAATTTTGGGGGGACCCTTATATGGGCACTCGTTCTAAACATGGACCGATGTTCATCAAAATCAATAGGCTTCGTCCTTGGGCCAACATAGGTCTATGTACCAAATTTCATCAAAATATCTTAATATTTGCGACCTGCAGCGTATAAACAATATAATTTTGGTGGGATCCTTATATGGGCACTAGGTCTAAACATGGACCGATGTTCACCAAAATCAATAGGCTGCGTTATTGGGCCAACATAGGTCGGTGTACCAAATTTCATCAAAATATCTTAATATTTGCTACCTGCAGCGTATAAATAGTATAATTTTGGTAGGACCCTTATATGGGCACTAGGTCTAAACATGGACCGATGTCCACCAAAATCAATAGTCTGCGTTATTGGGCCAATATAGTTCTGTGTACCAAATTTCATCAAAATATCTTAATATTTACGACCTGCAGCGTATAAACAGTATAATTTTGGTAGGACCCTTATATGGGCACTAGAGCTAAACATGGACCGATGTTCACCAAAATCAATAGGCTTCGTCCTTGGACCAACATAGGTCTGTGTACCAAATTTCATCAAAATATCTTAATATTTGCGACCTGCTGCGTATAAACAATATAATTTTGGTAGGACCCTTATATGGGCACTAGGTCTAAACATGGACCGATATTCACCAAAATCAATAGGCTACGTTATTGGGCTAACATAGGTCTGTGTACCAAATTTCGTCAAAATATCTAAATATTTACGACCTGCAGCGTATAAACAATATAATTTTGGTAGGACCCTTATATGGGCACTAGGTCCACTAGGTAGTGGACCGATGTTCACTAAAATCAAACTTGTTCGTCCTTGGGCCAACATAGGTCTGCGTACCAAATTTCATCAAAATATCTTAATATTTGCGACCTGTAGAGTGCGCACAAGATTGCATGGACAGACAGACGGACGGACGGACAGACAGACGGACATCGTTAAATCGAAATAAAAAAAAATTCTGAAACGACCAATATTTTTTGGTGTTACAAACATCAGCATAAACTTATAATACCCTGACCACATAGTGGTGTAGGGTATAATAACAAAAACTTTGTAGATATGATAGTTTGTGTGTGCTATTTTTAGTCTACTAATATTTAGCAAAATTGTCCGCAGATTTTACATTAAAAGTTAACTCAATAATAACTAACAATTTTGTAAATTCAAGAGCTTTATTTTTGCTATCTAAAGAGTACACTCAGATAAAAAAGTTAGTAAAAAAATTTGTAAACAGTTTCCAATCGAACTTTACTATTTTTATACTGATTTTTAGTACAATTTTATTAAGTAAACATTTTTGTTATCCTTTTATTACAAATTACGGATTTTTTTTACTAATTCTCGCTGCTGATTTCAGCAAAACATTTTACTAATTTTTCAAAACCGAGTGCTAAATTTAACAGAAAAATATACAATTCTTGTTTAGTTTATATTTGTTACTATTGATATATTCTTAGTTTGGAAATAACTCTCAGAAAATATTATTGTATCTCCAATGCATAAAAAGGTCATAACTGGAGAACCGTTTGCAATTTTGACTCAAAATTTCAAGTACAATGAAGTAAGTACGCTTGTTACAATCAAAAAAGAATATTTTTTTTTTTAGATTTTACAGTTTTTTTTTATTTTTTAGCATATTGATTTTAAATTACAGTGTACAACACTTTACTGAAATTTGGTAGCTGCAACTAATTATTTATACTAATTTCATTGTATTAAAATTATAATATTTAGTAAGTTTTTTCACTGATTTTAGCAAATCGATTTTGAATTGCAGTTTACATAAATTTTACTAAAATTTAGTAGCGGCTACTAATTTTTTCTACTAATTTTATTGTACTACAGATCAGCAGCCATGTGTTGCTAAAATTAGCAAAAAAAAATTCCGCTGGGCTCAAAACAGTTAAATTTCCCGTAATAACAGCAACATTTTCAGTAGCCATTACAGATTTTTTTGGTTGAGTGTAGTTTACATTATAGGATTGAGTGCTAGGATCTGTCAAAAAAACATGTGCTTCAGATTTTTTTGGCAGTCATACGATTATTTTGGCAGTCATAAGATTTCTTATCGGATTTCTCATTTTTAGTCTTTTTTTCCAAAAATCATTCTCTCTCATAAGATTTGCACACACAAAGTCATCTCTGTTAAGTTAGCTCTCTCACATTAAGGATTTTAATTAGGATTATATTTCCAGTGTTATGATTTTTTCTACTTAAAATTATATGACTCAAACCTATAATGTAAACGGCTCTTAAGTAGTATTTAGCAAAAAAAAATCTGCTTATTAAGCAGTTTTTTCTACAAGGTTATTTTTAACTAATTTTTAGTACACTCTGAGAACAATTCCCTTGTGGCAACGGAATTTTTGCCAACCGAATTGATTCGGTTGCTGCATCCTCGTAATTCGGTTGCAGCAACCGAATTACGAGGAAATCGCATTCGGTTGCCACAACCGAATTATCGGTTGCCACAACTAAATTCGGTTGGGACAACCGAATTACGCGGTTGCAGCAACCGACCCAATTCGGTTGGAAAAAATTCGGTTGTCACAACGGAATTGTTTTGGGAGTGTAGCTTTCCGCTAATTTTACATGTCTATTTTTTTGAGTGTATCTTAAGGACGATCAGCTTAAAATACAAATGTACAGTGGTTGAAAATATAACAAGAGCAATTCAAGTTTTTCTAATTTTGTAGTTGCTTTTATTTTTTAAAATCAAAATACATGGTGGCTAAATTCCCCCGAAAGGCGAGGAGATGGTCCAGAAAATTGTGCCGAATTTTAACGTTACATCTGTTTGTTTTTTTAGTTTGTCGCTTCACGCTGAAAAAAAACGAATCGCGCGATTTTTAAAAAAAGTTTTGCCTGCTATCACCCGATTTCTTAAAAAAAAAAATTTTCTGTGGTGCTAACACTCTTACTTTAATTAATAATCTATATTAATAAAAATCTATCTCATATAAATATTCAATACATATTATTAGCAGCTGCCTGCAACATCCTTCTTTATCACATGCATTCCTGTAGGCGGATTTAATAGTACTGATGGCATTTCGTTCATCTCCCACGGTTGTTGCGATATCCAAATATTTCGTTCGAAAATTTGGGGCCTTTTTTCGTTATGCAAAATTACCCAAAAACCAAAAAAGGAAAAATAACCCTAAAATGAACATGAATTTGGGGTCATTTTTAAAATGAAAAATTGCCCCAAATTCAAATAGGAAAAATTACCCCAATTAAACTGGAAAAATTGCCTCAAATTTACGTGTTGTTGTCTTCAATAGAAAAGTTTGGGGCCTTTTTTCATTTTCACATTGGGGCCATTTTTCAAGGAGCCCAAGTTATTTAATAAAAGAACGTTACGTTAGAAAACTGATTTTGTTAAAAACTGATTGAGAGTTTCGGTATTAGAAATCAGTAAAGGTTTATCAATTTGAAAAGGTTTTGAAACGGATAACGATGTTATAAACGTATCTGTTGCCAACGTTGATGAATTATCATACATTTTCATTTTAAAGTTCTTTAACAAAAGTGAAAAATAAAATTAAATACTACATAATCTCAAGAGAATATATAGTTAGCTCAATTTTAGTCCTCTTCGCTCAAGTCATATTAAACAAAAGGCACTATTTATACACATAAAACAATAAACAACACAAACACATTGGACATACTACATACCAACATACTAAAATTAAAAAAATATTAAAATAAACAAGTCACACAACTCAAACAACAACAACGAGAGATTCATAAAGCAAAAAACTGAAAGAAAGGCCACACATACACTCAGAAATCAAATATGAGTAAAAATCGGGTTTTTTTCCAAATGCCACAAGTGATAGTAAGCAATTATCAACAATGATATGATGTCAAACAATCACACGTTTAGACACCCAGTATCAATGTTACTACCATATCATGATTGCTTTAACTCCTGCTCTTTCTTCATGTCTGCCATCAAATGTCATTTTTAGTTTTCATACACGGAGGAAAAAGACGTTTTTGTATATGTTTGGAGGTAATCAATGTATGTTTACAAACTACCATTATGTATTTGCAGTGTGCTTCCAATTATATTGTTTTTATAGTTACTATATATATATTCCCCGGTAATAATTATATTTGTGGATACAATTAACATATATTTGGAAAATCGGCGAATTTCCATTCATGATACATATAAAGTTGTATGTAGCCATTATAACTTTTGTAGTTGGTAATAATCGTTTGGTTTAGCTAGACTGCATCTAGTCAGAAAATTTAGTGATATTTTTCCTTTATTTATTAATTTTATTATGAAAGATGTGAAAAAATAAAATAAATTAGTATAAATAAAACATAAAATTGTGTTAAAAAGAAAAAAATATTTAATTGTGTATATTAAAGTATTAACTTATTATAAGAGTTTTTAATTAATATTTGTTAATAAAAATAAATAAAAAAATAAATGAAGAGATTGTAGTTATTGTTTTTCAATGAATGTATTAGATGTAAAATTCAATGTGATTTATAATATATTTAGTTATTAAATAATCGCCAAACAGTAGATGTATTAATTTAACTTTTTATGTTTTTCCATTAAAATATATTTGGAGAGTAAAATAAATACGCCTATTGTTTGGCATATATTAGTAATTGCTTTATAACTAAATATATTATTTATATATAGTATTTGCATGGAAACATAATTTGTCTATAACACACATATTATATGTTTGCTGCCAAACATATAATATTTGTCGATAGCGTCATTTCATTTCATCCAAACATTATATATTAACATAATATATTTGCTTACAAACATAATATATTTGCATGCAAATATATATTGTTTGTAGTAAAAACACGGCGAATATGTTTAACAATTTCTCCAAATATATATATATTACCAGCAAAAATATGTTTGGGACAGGCCGTTTTTTTTCTGCGTGTAGTAATTTACCATTAGGAACAAGTTCAATTTTAGTAAACAAATATGTATGGGGAATATTTCAGGGCCAGTTTTATAAAGACTGCGTTCCAAAAATTTGTCTATCACATAATTCAAAAAATCTGCTAAACCAGTCATTCAATTTTAAAAATAAAAACTGTTTTATAACCGTGTTTTTGTTAAGATTATTATAAAACTATATACAAATTTTTATTATTTTTATTATACAAAATTTTTTAATTTTTCTGATACCCCTTCCATCAGCGCTTTTGTGGTATTATTAGATACCTTTCGACCTGCTAAATACCACTTTCCTCTAAAATCTTTGGCATCTTTGACGACTACTTTTGTTGCCTTAATTTCCCTTTTGACCAACCTTTCAATTGGCCTGAGTTCGGGAATGTTTGATGGATTTGCTTCTCAAAGCACCAAAAGCACATTATTATTTAAGTACCACTCCAAGGCAGCTTTTCTGTGATAGCAAGAGGCTAGGTTGGGCCAAAAGAAAGTAGACACTCCATAGTTCCTAACAAAAGGCTTTAGTCGCTTCTGCAAGCACTCTTTGGTATAAATTTCCGAGTTTATTCTACCCATGGTCACGAAAGACTTGCTCCTCTCACCACAAGTGCAGACAGCTTGCCATGCCAGGAATTTTTAGAGGAAATTTCGATTGCCTTTTTATCTTAAATTTGTCGTCCACATTCCCTGTGCGTGTGCAATGTAGAATTCCTGGCCTGAAAGCTGTGAGAAGTCGGCTAAAACATACGTCTTTTCGTCCATGATGCAGCAAATGAATTTTTAAAAACAAAAAAGCTTTTTTAATTTTTTGGCACGCTGTTTTGCTTCCGTGTTTTTTACAGCATTCCTATCTGGAATTTTTTGTACTTTAAAAGTTTTCAGGTCAGAGACCTTTTTGACCTTGCGTAAAAACTCCGAACAATTCACTTTTTAAGCGACTTTTCTCCCTGAAATATGGGATTCTTCTTCAACATGGCACTAAATGTTGAGTGGTTTGTCGCACTTCCAATTTGCTTGCCATTTTGAATCGAATAAAAGCTTCTAGCAAAAAAATTTTAAATATGAAATTTTCTTACAATCATTTCAAAGCCTACTAAAAAAATTTTTGAATTTGAATTTTAATTTTTTAGATTTCTTTGAAAATTTTTTGAAATCTATTTTTAGACTCAATATTTTTTAAACACTGGTAAGGATATATGTAACCACATATTTTTTGATTTTTTGTATGTTGGCGAGTAAGCTTACTTGTGTGCAGCAGGTCAATTGTGTTTTTATCTATTAAATATTACATGTCGATATAGCTCAGATGGTAGAGCTGTTGACAGGCAATCAGTAGACCCAGGTTCGATTCCCGCACCAGCAAATGTTATTTAAAAAAAAAAAAAATACAATAAAAAATATTTTTTTTATATAATTTATTTTTTAGAAAATCTATTTTTAGACTCATTATTTTTGTCAGTACTGGTAAGCACATAGGTAACGATATATTTTTTGATTTTTCGTATGCTGGTGTGTAACGACAACTCATTATTTTTCGCGACATCGCCTTATAAAGGTAATAAGAAATGTAATAACAAAAGTAACTAGTTACCATTACCAAGTATGTAGTTACATAACCACATATCTGGTAATGATTTTCTACACTGGGATCTTTCACAATAAAATTAATAAATAAAGGAAAAATAACACTAAATTTTCTGACTAGATGCAGTCTAGCTAAACTAAACAATTATTACCAACTACAAAAGTTATAATGGCTATATACAACTTTATATGTATCAAGAATGGAAATTCGCCGTTTTTCCAAAAAATGTTAATTGTATCCCACATATATAATTATTATAAAGTTAAAAATGCAAAAATATGTATTCTTAGAACAAACCCATGTTTAACGGGAAATATATGTATAGTAACTATAAAAACAATATATATAATTGGAAGCATACTCCAAATACATATATGGTAGTTTGTAAATATAATATAATTACCTCCAAACATAAACAAAAACGTCTTTTTCCTCTGTGCAATGATATAAGCTTCGAAAATAGCACATTTGGAGTGACGCTCGAGTAGTTTTTAAATTTTTCTATCTAATATGGAATAAAACATCTCATAAAATGCTTAAATAATAAACATTTTTCAAAAAAATCGTATTTTTATTTTCCGACAAAATATGCCCTGAAAAAATATTTGTGTTGTGATATACTAAAATATGCTATCATGAAAAAATTAGTAAGAATATTTAAACCATCTTATGGAAGTTACATTGTTTATTTTTACAATAATAAGCGAAATAACTAGTTGTTTAGCCCTCCTGAGAAGTTCGCTTTTTTGAGTTGGCATTTATTGATTATAGGAGCTCGTTATAGTATTGTTCTAAATAAAACCAACCAAAAATGTTTTCACCCTCTCCAAATTAAACCACATTTAGTTTTTTCACAAATATTTCAAATATGTGCATTAAAATTTTTATTTTCTCGCGTACTTTAACGCCGTGTACAAATAAATAAATATTTCGTAAATTTCAAATAAGTTTTCAATGAGAGATTGGGTCCCTGTGATCTGATACAATATAGCTGGATTTTTTTGGCTACAATGTTTTCCTCTCACGAGAAAATTGCCAAATTGGCAACAGTGCATTTCGGATGTTTTTTGAAAAAACTATCGATGCGACGAAACTGAAAACTTTTTTGACACACGACATTTCAATGTATACTCGTAAAATTTTACATGAATTCACATTTTTTACAAATATTACAAATGCTTCAAAAGAGAGGGTTTTTGTTTAATATCGTTATTTGAATATTCTACAGCCGTTCAAACATTTTGTAAAGCTTTTTTAAATACCTTTTTAAAAAACGAGAAAACCGCTTAACCGTTTTTATTTGAAAAAACTGAACCCGGATTTTTGAAAAACGATTTTTTGAATAAACCGAAACCCGGGTTTTTGCAAAATGATTTTTCGAGTAAACAGAAAACCAGCTTTTGAAAAACGATTTTTCGTTTTTGAATACACTATTTTTCTCATTTAAATTTTTGAATGTATGAAGAAAATAAGAAATAAAGAAAAAAAATTCGGTAAATCTGAATTTTGTGTTTTTACTTGTTTTCTTTTGAATATCAATAAAAATATAGTCCCGGAATAATTGTCGATCACAGTGTTTGTTTTGCACCAAATTTTTTTACGAGGTTACTAAAATTTAATCGTGACGTCATAAAGCATATCATTAATAATAAAAAACAAAACATATGTATACACGAACAAAACACTCATACAATGATATCAAACAACTACAATAATTGTAAAAAACTATAATGAAAAACAAAAAAATAAAGCATATATTAAGGGGTTCAAGTTGATGAAAAAAGACAGCCTTAGTTGTAGAGGTAGCAATACATAAAACAGCATAGCAATACAACAACTAACAACACAGAAAATACATTAACGAGCAAACAAGAAAATACATTTGACAAGTTTTAAACAAGTGCTAACTATAGTATAATAAAACACAAAACATTAATAAAAGGTTGAACAGGAGAAGAAGGCAGGTGTCTTGAGTTTTCAGGGTCATATAAATAAAACAAACATTTTTAGTTAAGGTTATGCATAAAAATTTAAATGTTCCGCAAAAAAAGGTTACAATGAAATATCAAAAACTCGCTTTAAAGTTATACCTATGTAAGCACAAAAAAATTTTAAATTTTAATAAGCATTTAGTGCATACTTTTAGGTTAGCAAACAAATTTTAAAACGGCATGGGGCTTACTTACTATTTACTAAACGTGTTATTAAAGAGCATGAATACATACATACATAAGGAGTGCGCCATATAACACATAAAAAGCCATATAAAAGATAATTGATTTAAGTTAACCCTTAAATGCATTATCTCTTCAATTTTAACCATTTTTTTATATATGATTTCTAAGGGCGTGTACATTTAAAGAAAAATACAAAAAAAAAATTTATCTAAAAAACGAGTAAAAAAGTTAGTCGGGCATGCCGACTATAAAATACCTTACACCAGTCTGGTTAAAAGCCAACTAATGTTTGGATCCGAAATTCGAATGGGTTAAAATGGGACTTGTGTCAAAATTTTCTATAAAATGATAAAAAAGAGAAAATCGTAAATAAAGCATATGGGCGATAGGTGCAAATATGGACCGATCCTATCTGGAATCTATAGACTTTGTCCTTGCGACCATGTGAATCAGCGCATGTCCTTTGTTAGAAAGCACAGCCTTAAATCGTTTTGACATGGAATCCCGACAAATCTGGTTTGGAATTGCATACCATGCCTTTTGAATGTTCTCCCACAGTTTGTCTTTATTTTTGGATTTTATTGGTCCAATCCTTTCTCTAACAATGTTCCATAAATTTTCTATTGGATTTAGATCCGGAGATTGCGCAGGCCAACATTACATAAACTCCGTTATCTAAACCCCATTTTTTGCAAGGCCCCAAGTCTGTTTCGGGTCGTTATCCTGTTGGAACTGCCACTTAAGTGGCATTTCCAACTCATCGCAATCCATTTGAGCTTTTGCGAATATTATTGGATTTCGACAATGTCTTTTTGTTAGCATTGGCACTTTCCTTGAAGATCTCCCGAATAGAGTTTGTTCTACTAGCCGTCTTCTTACAGTTCTAGCAGAAATTTCGACTCCCAATTTTGTTTTAATTGCCGCAGCAGACTTGAAAGAGTCTCGACTAGATACCAGTTTTATATGTTTATCTACTTTTTCAGTAGTGTTCCTTGGTCTACCCATTACCAAGTGTGGTTTTGGAGCTAACAAAGCATTATAAACAAAATTCTGGGACCTAACCAACCTTGTTTCATTCACCTTTGCACAGTTTTGAGGATTTTTACTATCAAAAATAGCCAAATGACGATTTTTCCCTTCAAAATTACGATTTTTTTAAATACGAAATATAACAATAAATGTACAAATATACGATATTTTCATTATTCTCTAAATCTAAAAATCTCTTAAATTTTCTTTTTGTAAAATTATACAGAATGGTAGACAATTTATGTGGGAGCAAATTAAGAAACCGTAGCCAAATCTGATTTTTTCCCCCCGCAAATGTATAAATAAATAGTATTCGACCGAACTATTCGGCCAAAAAGTGACATTTGGTCAATTTTTTGTTATTTGAAAGCATTGTGGAAAAATTTTCACACTGCTAAAATGTTTGTTGAGCCGATTTAATTCGATTTTGAGTGTCAAGTTTAAGGAAAACTCCGTAATTTAGCCGTAAATTTACCTGTTCGGCCTCCAAACTTTTTTTGATTTGCCCGAACTTTCAGCGGCCGAACAGTGAATTTGTTGCTTAACTTCGGTCTTTTTTATTATAAATTCAATGTAAAATAAATTTTATTCCTACACCGAAAAAATTTTTCAGTTAATGGCTACCAAATTTTCAACTGAGTCTCAGGTGAAAATACTCCTTACTGATATACATATATATATACATTAGGGCGGGTCGATTTAATAATCGCCCATGGCTCAGGGAAAATCGTATTCTAGGGATCAAAATAAGAAACTTTGCCGAAGGAACCATACCTCTAAAACGAATTCTACTACCCCCAACTGTTGACTTTTGTCCCGTAGGGTCAAGTTTTGAAAAATTTCACTTTGACCCATTTAGAGTGCCCCAATCGAGTCCAAATGTATGACCGACCCCCACTAACTTTGGAGGGCCGATCCACCCATGCCAGTGGCACACCCCCTGGAACTCCCCTGGGGGGTTCCCCATACAAACATTTTAAAAAATCACCATTTTTGGCACTTTATTTTATTATTTTTTATTTATTTTATTTATTTTTATTATTTTATTTATTTTTTCTCTTTAGAAATTTATTTAGTCAGAACATATGTAAATGAAAAAATTAATTTAACTTAGTAATAGAAAAGAAAATAAAAAAAATTACTGTTTGAAGTCTTTTTTGCTTTCAAGTCTGGGCATTTTTTCTTTTCTATTACTAAGTTAAATTAATTTTTTCATTTACATATGTTCTGACTAAATAAATTTCTAAGGAGAAAAAATAAATAAAATAATAAAAATAAATAAAATAAATAAAAAATAATAAAATAAAGTGCCAAAAATGGTGATTTTTTAAAATGTTTGTATGGGGAACCCCCCAGGGGAGTTCCAGGGGGTGTACCACTGGCATGGGTGGATCGGCCCCCCAAAGTTAGTGGGGGTCGGTCATACATTTGGACTCGATTGGGGCACTCTAAATGGGTCAAAGTGGGATTTTTCAAAACTTGACCCTACGGGACAAAAGTCAACAGTTAGGGGTAGGAGAATTCGTTTTAGAGGTATGGTTCCTTCGGCAAAGTTTCTTATTTTGATCCCTAGAATACGATTTTCCCTGAGCCATGGGCGATTTTTTTGCCTCCCCACAAATCGACCCAGCCTAATATACATATATATATTTGTTCCTTTTACTACTGCAAGGAGCATAAGGCCGAAAAAACTACGAATTTTTTTTCGTAAAATGTTGCACGGATTATTTTTAGTGTACTAAACTAATTGTTGAGAATATATACTTTAGTAAACATTTTTGCTATCCTCATTTTACAAATCACTGAATTTTTAACTAATTTTCGTTGCTGATTTCAAAAAAGATTTTACAAATTTGAAAACCGTTTTGGTGAAATAAGCAAAATATTCTACGAATTTAAAATTTTCAGTAGCTATTACATACAGACTTTTTTGTTAAGTGTAGATGCCATGTGCATTTATATTTTTGTTAATATTTTTGTAAAGCTTTTAATGTTGCTCAATATTTTATGGCATTATTATTTCTATAGTATGGCAGTTGGTGCGAAATGCTTCATATTAATAAAGTTTCTATACAATACAAAATGCCCATACATATTAAAATGCACATACATATTGAATGAAGCAAACCATCCATTTTTTTGACCGACAATATTCTACAAGAACCACATTTGTACAAGAAAAAAAAAAACGGAAGGATGAACCACTCGTGGCTTATTGCTAAAAAAAATTTTAACAAAATGGAAAATGTTTTTTAGAACATTTTTCCTGCATTAAGTTGAAAGTTGATTTTTATATGGTTTCTTAAAACTTGGTGCTTGGTTTGCCTTTGTATATAATTTATGCTAGAAGAATTGCAGTATTAGTGATGAAGAAAAACTAACATAAGATGTATAAATATTTATAATTACCTAAAAAAAAATATGCAAATTTGCTTAGAAAACACATGTAGATGATCATAAGATGGTTTCCATTAGATATAATTTGTTTCTACAATTTAGGGTAAACGTTTCAGTTAAAAGTTGCCAATTTATGACCTTCAATATCTATTATCAAAATATATTTTGATAATAGATATATTATATATATTTTTACGTATACTTAAGTTTTTTATAAAGCCTTATTCATTATTTTATAAATTTCTACACAAAGAAGTATAAAAATTTTACCTTACTAAATTGACCTTTAAAGAATTTCTAAAATATGAGTTTATTTTTGACTATTTGACAATGAAATAACATACAATTAGCCACGTAGGGCAAAAAAGTTGAAAACTTTAAACAAAATACCCGTTTTTATATGTCCTTATAATATTTAAATTTAATTAATATCCCAGTGTAGAAACGGTAATGACATATCATTATTTTTTGGACTACCAGTAATGACATCCACTTACCTTCTGTATTATTTTAAAACATATAATAATGAGTTACTGATAATGACTTATTTTTATCATTATTTCAAATAGAAAATAATTTTTTAGATTTTTTTGAAAATTTTTTGAAATCTATTTTTAGACTCAATATTTTTTAAACACTGGTAAGGATATATGTAACCACATATTTTTTGATTTTTTGTATGTTGGCGAGTAAGCTTACTTGTGTGTAGAAGGTCAATTGTGTTTTTATCTATTAAATATTACATGTCGATATAGCTCAGATGGTAGAGCTGTTGACTGGCAATCTGTAGACCCAGGTTCGATTCCCGCACCAGCAAATTTTATTTAAAAAAAAAAAATACAATAAAAAAATTTTTTTTTATATAATTTATTTTTTGAAAATCTATTTTTAGACTCATTATTTTTCGGGACATCGCCATATAAAGGTAATAAGAAATGTAATAACAAAAGTAACTAGTTACCATTACCAAGTATGTAGTTACATAACCACATATCTGGTAATGATTTTCTACACTGGGATTTCCAGTTTTTAGTGGCCGTCAAATAAGCCTATCCACCTTTGTATGATATGAAATGTCAAAACCATTGCAGAGAAACGTCAAAATATTATTAATTGCAAAGTGATGGAGAACACTTGACCATTTATTTCATGGCTAAGAAATATCATAGATTTTTCTTCGAAAAACACAAAATTTTATCAAACATTAATTTTTATCTACAAATAATACGTAATTAAATTCATTCAGATTCCAACGGACAATTTTTATTTCTAAAAATTTTTCGCGTGCCACCTTAATTTAAGTTGCCTTTTTAAAAAAATTTTTAAAATTTGGAAAATTTCTCTTAAAAATATCATCGCAGATGTACATATTTACACACAGAAAACAGATTCGTTGTGTCAACCGAATTTGTTGCCAACCGAATGTTGGTATTTGCATGAACTATCACATCATTCGGTTGCAGCCATCGAATATCTTTATTGAATATAAATATATGAAAGTTGCTGCAACCGAATTGATTTGGTAAACCCGACCGAATTTATTTGTTTAATTAAAACACTGTTTCCAACAATTTTTGATGTTTTATTTTTTATTAATAAAATAATGAATTAAATTAAAAAATATACATACAGTTAATAAACATTTTAAAGACGTAAAGGACTTATCATAGCCGAGAAACTAAAAGAAATTTTAATATAACATAATCTCAGAATTTGAAAATAAATACCGCGGAATAGTTGCCTTTAATATCAAAAAAACCTTCAACTTTTTAATCATTTTTCCCATGGTGGATTTTGCAGACATTTTCCTTTAAAATATCTCTGGCTGGGAAGGCAAAAGGAAGGCTTTTACATTCGCATTTAATCTATATATAAAAAAAATTAATAATAAAAAATGTGTTAAGAAATGATCTGTTTATCAACATTACCTTTCTTTTGTTAAATCGCCAGTTTTAAAACATTATTAAATTATTCGATTATATATATTAAATTGGTATTTTAAATGCAACATCAAATGTATACTTATAAAATTTGTAAATTTAGTTTTTTTTTATAATATTTTTTTGTATTTTTTATTGTTGACATTTAATTCAAATTGACTTTAACACAACCGACTTTCGGTTGTTAAGTTGGTGATAGTGGCTACAAATATTGAGTCATTTTTAGAATTTGTTCTTGAATTTTGTTGCTCCAACTGAAAATCTAACAAAAACCTTACACCACTTATTTTTAAATCAGTTTATACAACCATCATTCGGTAGAAAATAATTAGTAAATCATTAGTAATCAATTATTAAAAAACATAATAACAAAAATGTAATTGGCACTGTCAATTTACGATGAGAAATTCACTATTTAGATATTTAAAAAAGGTTGTGAGTATCGAATTAGATTAGAAGTTTTATTCTTGGCTAAATTGGTTGGGAAAACTAATTTTTATAACATAAATAGCCTTCTTTTAGTTACAATTTCAAATTATTTGTCATAAATGGGAACTTATTAATACCACAACTAATTTTATGTAATTGAAATCAAAATTTTATTGTAATAGTAAAATAAATATGGATCTGGCCGAATTCCAGCTAATTTATTTTCTGTGTGTATCAGCGCTATGGATAAAAAATGTATTTATTGCCATAACTTTTGCAAATGGAAACTGTTTCGCTTGCAAGAACAGTTTTTAGAGGTGACCCCATATACTAAAAGTTGAACTTTGGGGACATCTTGGAAAGCTATGCTGCCATATAAAATTTTTGAAAAATCGCGATTTAAACGTAGAGGCCGCTATAGATGAATACATTTTTTTATTGAAATATTTTCCTTTTAATTGCTTGCTAATACTAAGGCATTACATTTATTGAGGTCGAATGTATTTCAGCGACTAAAAACGCTGAAATAGAAAAAAACCATAAAAACCTATATAAAACGCTTAGTAGTAGTTTAAATATCAAGATTAGCACATCACATTTATATCTTAAATATGGCCACAGGTCCTATGCTTACATTTTAACACAAAAAATTCATATTAATTGAATTTGAAAATTTTTTTATGTAAAACACTGAATGGACAACCGCCAAACAACATTTAGCGAAAAATCTGTACCCTTGATCGAAAAATAAAGTACGCCATTGTAATCAGCTTGTCCGAAATATATAGAACTGGATGATCTCTATTAATTTTTTTAGTGTCATGCAGTGTTATTGTTATTTAAGTACGTAAGAAACTAGTTGAAAAGTGTGCTTTGGCCAAATACGTATAGAACAGTTGGGCAGCCAAGCTACCAAAATATCACCAATAATACAGGTAATAATTTATTTTCATTTGAAGAAATGAAAAACCTTACGTTTGAACTTATTTCAAGTCTTAGAAAATGTAGTCTCGTGAAGAGCAATTTGAGATTGTTACCAATCTTGCCTGTAAATTTTTATACCAATAAATAACATAAATGTAATATCATGGAATGCTCGTGGATTTCGATATAAAAAGGATGAATTATTCCATTTTTTGGAAAATCCGAATATTCAGATTTGCCTTGTATGTGATACAGGGTTAAATAACATAATTTCTATTGCTACAGATACGATCGCCAAGGCAGAGGCGGATGAGTAGCAATATTAATAAGGAAAAATATTCGGCATCAATTGTTACCCTTACGGAACACGACTGTAATTGAAAATATAGGCGTTAAAATATATATTGGTAATGATTTTGTAAACATTTATTCATGCTATTTCCCTGGTGGATCTCCTGGCAGGGACCAAATCCGAAAAAATTTATTTAAATCCGATCTTCGTAAATTGCCAAGTTGTAATGATAAATATACACACATTTTAACACAAAAAATTCAAATTAATTGAATTTGAAAAATTTTTTATATAAAAAACTTGTCCATTCAGTTTTTTATATAAAAAATTTTTCACCGCCAAAGTTTAAAGACATTTGCGAAAAATCTGTACATTGATCGAAAATGAAGTACGCCATTGTAATCAGCATGTCCGAAATATATAAAACTGATGGTCAGATCTCCATTAATTTTTTGAGTGTCATGCAGTGATATTTAAAGTGATATTCTCGCAATAAAATTAATTTTGCCGACAATAAATGTATAATTCATAGTTTATATATATATTTTTTTTTCTTCTTTTTTTCATAAACGTTAAAATAATCACAATTTAGCTATTTGGCAAATAAAAAACACCTTTCTTTTTAAAATAAATTTTTTTGGTATTTTTCTTGAAATGCACACGCCTTTAGAAATCATATATAAAAAATGGTTAAAATTGGAGAAATCATGCATTTAAGGGTTAAGCGTTCAAATTCAAATTTTGTGTCAAAACTAAACTTTGAATGGCTCTCATTTAATTTTGGAGGTGTGAAATACGTATACTCTTCATCATATAATAGGAAATTTAGCGTAGATTAAAAATAAAATAAGCAGGGTTGGCAGGTAATATCGCTAAAATACCGCGTTTTTGTACTAATTTTTTTTGCGTCTATTTCGTCTTTTCAATATCATGAAACTTAAATTTAGTGTCATTTATATCTGGAATCCACTGTATTTTAAATTACTGTTAGTATTCCTATTTATTTTATAGAGGTAAATATTTATGTATATTTTTTGCTTACTCTCTTTTTGTATTCTATAATTACAGTTAAATATTTGTATGCGCTCGTTTCCAATTGATAGTCGCCAAGAGGGTTATAAGAGTCTGGGGATGATAAACCACAATAAAAAGGATTTGATTTTTAAATATGCAGGTAAGTAATAATATGCAATACAGGGGGGTTATTATGTAATTCGATTCGAAAAGAAAACGCTTTCGAACAGAATTTTCGCACTAAAAATTCAGTAACAGAAAATAGTTTTTAGTGAAGGAAAATGTTGAAAACGTGTAGACAGTGTTTAGTAAAAGAGAAAAATAAAAAAAAATTAGACTATCAAGAAAGGATATCTTTTTACAAGAGTTTTAAAATTTCCGAATTCGAACAATATTTTTCGAATCCGCTTACGTAATAACCCCCCAGAAATAGTCACATTAATATGGACACAGCAATAATATGGGAACAAAGATTACTACAGTCAGTGTTGCCAAAACTTATTTAGAAAAAAATGCTAGATTTTTTTGATAAAAACGCTCAAAAGTGCTAAAAAAATTAATAAATGTGCTAGAAAAAATATGCCAAACAAATTTTATAAAAAGATTATTAAGTGATCTGTAGTTATGTCTTCAGTTCATTTTGTTAACCAAAAATCAAATGGTTGGGTTGTGGTAGCGAATTTCTAAGTTTTTACTACAGAAAACCAATTGTGAGAGGACTAATATAATGTGTAAGAAAATCATTTAATTTGATAAAAATGTGAACACTGGAATTGAATTAAGCTAAATATAAAATGGATTTATACAATAAATAAATCCGTTTTGGATTTAGCTTAATTTAATTCCAGAAAATTCATTTTTGCTAAATTTTAATTTTTCCTTTCACATTATATTATCAAATAAGTGCTAGATTTGGATAAAAATATTAAATTTTGAAAATTAAGAAATAAAATGCTGATTTTTTAACTAAAAATAAATCCAGTGATTAAAAAAAGGCCTAAATATTTTTATGATTTTATTTTTTATTTAAAAGACATGTTATTGCAGTGTTTTAAAAAATGTTTACTTTTAAAATCCGTCAACCAAAATCGACAGTATTACCACTTCATTATTGGCCTTTTTTAAAAAAGTATATATCGGCTGCCACTGTGCAGCCTTCATTAATTATCGAAAAATAAAAATGTAAAGTGATTCTTTATGCTGCCTTCTCTAGTCCTTATCGTGGCCCGATTTTTATTTTTTTTTTTCTAATTTTTTTTACAAAGTTGCCACACAAACTTAAAAATTCCAAAAAAGCAGAAAAACACTTACGGTACTTGGGTATATAAAATTTATTTGACTCAAATTCGATAAAGGACCACGATACTTCCAGGAATCAGTTCTAGAACCTGTTCCATGGAACCGGTGGTAAAAACACCTATTTTAGAACAGATCCAAAGGCAACCAATTCTTATTTTAAAATAGCTAAAAACAAAGAAAAATTGGTCATGTTTAAGGTGCTGCACTTTTAAGTCTGGCGACTATTTGTAGATAAAAATAATGCAAGACTTAAGGAAATTTTATAGGATTTCCAAAAATATACAGTTACCGATCAGTACTGCCTAAATTTTACTATGCAATTTGATAAAAGGTTGATATCGCTAATTTTTCGTTAAGATCCACGCCCACTTAAAACAAGTGACAAAATGAAAAAACAAACGTTACCTTAAAATTCTGTACAGTTTTCGGAACCATCTCCTTGCCTTTCGTGGCGAATTTAGCCACTATTTTGATTTTTAAAAATAAAGGCAACGATAATAAAATTAGAAAAAACTAATCATTTCTAATTTATTGGCCATCACTGTTTGTTTCAAATAAACAATAGAACAACTTTTTCTGATTTCCAAAAAGTGGGTGGCGTTGTTAAATGCTGACCAATTGGGTTAAATACTGAAGTTTTATGTCAAACTTTAAATGCCTGTAGAAGTATATAAGTACTAAGGGTACCAATCTCGAAAATCCCGGGGTTTCCGATTTCATTAATTGGCATATTTTATCGCTTTGTTTTTGTTTTTATGGTTATATTCGTCCCAAATCACATAAACCAAATCTCTTATTAAATATCAATAAAAAAAAACAAATTCAATCCATTCATAAAGTCATTAAATATTTTATTCGAATAGATTAAAATAGATTACAGAATGAATAGAACTGATTAAAAAGCTCAATATTTTAAAAACTTTTATTCAGCTTTGCAAATTTTGGAAATCGTAATTCTGCTTTATTAAATCTTATAAGAAAATGTTTTAGTATTTCCCACATCGAAAAAGTTTTCTCAAAAACATCTGAAAAGCACTGTTGCCAATGTGGCAATTTTCTCGTCAGATATTTTAACTTGCCTCCAGTGGAAAAAATTGTCGATTAGCTAAAATATCCAGCGATTTTTTTATCAGACACAAATTTTTTTTAGAAACTGGCTTTATATTATATTATTTTTATTTTACAAAAAAGAAATAGCTTAAAATGATTTTTTTTTATGAAACCTTTCTAATAATTCATATTTCGATAAGAAATGTGTGGTTATTTTTTCTTCGTATAACGCTCTCTATTGGCTTACCTATTAATACTAAATTAGTTATTGATACTAAATTATATTCCGAGTAAAAAAAGTTATGTAGAAAATTATATAACTTAACATGGACTAATATGTTTATATATAGTCAAGTGTGACACAATGTGTTTGCGGATATAATTATATATAGCTCTTAGTTTTTCAAAAATTTCATATATGATGTCATATATAGATCAATATGAATATGTATGTCCCCATATATATTTATATATACCATATCTAATTACATATGCTATGACAATTTTAATACAGCGTCATATATAATTAAAAATGGTTTTATCGGAAAACACATAGTTTTATATAGCTCAATTTTAATTTTTTTATAAGTTGTTTAAGATATGTTTAATCATTCATAAATATGATTTCAAAATATAAAACGCTTTCCCGAGTAAAAAAGAGTATTTATAACATATGTTTTTTAATATTAAAATATATGATAATATAAAATATTGCATGCGACGTAATATGGTTTTAAATGCTGATATATTAGAACAATTTTAATAGATTTTCTCATATGTAATATTATAAAATCATAAATCAGGAGGGCGAAAAAACTGATTTATATTATCCTTTTAATATATTTCATTGACATCATATGCCTTAATAATGATTGTAGTAAATAAGGTCGTGAATCATTAGGGCATATGATGTCAATATCTTAAAAGGATAATACAAATCAGTTTTTCGCTCTCCTGAAAACCTGTTAAAATCAAAAACATAGCACTACTTGAAGGCAAGCCGACAATATATTAGTTAATCTTGGACCCAAGTTCGAGATTAACTAATATATTCGAGATTAATATATTATTTCATCAAAAACAATTTTTTTTATACCCAGGAAAATTTTTGGAACCCGTTCTAAAATAACTAGTTTTAGAACTACTTCTCAGGGTGTTACCACACATTCTCAAATAGCATCCTTGGAACTAGTGATGGTGCAACTAGTTCTAGAACCCATGCAAAGGAGTCATATTTATTATTTTAACCACATCCTTGGAATGTTTTGGAAACTAGTGATTTAGAGCTACTTATACATTTCTTCTACATCGGTTCCCATGATCTAATACTAGTTCCTAAACAGCTAAGTAAAGCTATTTGAAAAACTTGGAAAATTTTAAATTTTCCTTCTTAAATTAACAAAAAATTCTCTGAAACTGTTTCCTATCAAAATGGAAAACAGCCCAAGAATTTGGCATGAAAATAACCGTTAAAGAAAAGAATTTATGTTTTCAAAATGCTGACAGTGGAAACGCTTTGTGTCTTATATTAAACGGGCAAGCTAAATATAAATAAAATGTGTAACGTGAATGTACCTATACGAATCTGTATAAAAAATTTATTAAAATAATGGTTTGAATAAATCTTTTTTTTTTCGTTTAAAATAAATGTTTGTTCTTGAAACTGTATCAGTATGATTAAAAATATTGGTTTTAAAACCTATCTACCAAAGGGATAAATGCTCCATGGCTTCATGGAGCTAGTTCTGAGCGCGACAATTCCATATAAAAGTTACGGATACAAGAATACCCGATCAAAAAAATTTATATATAGTCGTATATAGTAATATCTTGTTTTATCTTATAATATGTGAGTATATATGTTGTCATGAATAGCCACCCGGTGAAAAATGCTCACACATGCTCAAATATGTTCATATATAGTTTGTGTATGGAAACATATGAACAAATGTGGATTTTTTATGAACATATATGGATTATATTTGAACATATATGGAAGTATATGTGATTCCATATATGGAAAAAGATTTCATATACAGACTTATATGGAGTCATCTGTTATTTCATATATGGAAATGGCACACATATATGGACAAATATATTGAAAAAATCGGCTATATATTCCCGGTGAAAAATGCTCATATACGGTCAAACATGTTCATATATGGTTTATGAATGGACACATATGAACAAATATGGATTTTTTATGAACATATATGGATTTTATATGAACATATATGGAAGTATATGTGATTCCATATATGGAAAAAATTTCATATACAGACATATATGGAAGCATCTGTTATTTCATATATGGAAATGGCACTCATATATGGACAAATATGAAAGTAGATGTTATTCAATTTATGCAAAAGGGACTTGTATATGAACATATTTCGAAGAATACATTTTTCCATATATGTAAAAGGAACTCATTTGGATAAATATGGAATTATATTTAATGCCATGAATAAAAAAAGGAACATATGTAGCGCCTAATTTGAATGTCATACATAAATTTATATCTATCGTACAACCTTATAATAAAGGACAGCAATGTTCGCATGTATTCGCATATATTTAATAAATGTATATGTTCATATATGTCCATATATGAACATACTTAGGTGTTACCTCATTTTTCGGATCCATACATATATGGTTGAACCATAAATGTTCATTTATGGACATTTTTCACCGGGAAATTAAAAAAGTTTAAATCGCGAATTGTGCAAAATCTAGATCTTATTTGAACAAACTGGTTGCAGATTCGAAATCAGCACCCACTAATTAACCTAAAACCACTGCAAAGTTGTGCAACTTATAAATATTATCATATTTTGTATAGCTGTGTAATCCATAAAATAAAAAAAAATCGAAATAAAATGAAATTTTAAATATTTTTCGATTATTCATTGGTAATTGGGGCTTTCACCAGAGGTGCACGTAGTGCGGAAAGTTTCTGACTGTCATTCACTTGGGAGTGACCAGGGGGTAACCGCGTAACTCGATTCGAAAAAAAATTTTCGAATTCGTAAATCTTGCAAATATTGTTAAAAATATAATTCTATATAAAAATTCAACTTTTTAATTTATTTTTTATCCTAAACCTTGTACACTACACATAAAAATTCAAAAAGTAAGATTTTAGATAAAACTTTTCTTTTTACAAAAGGTACAAAATTTACGAATTGGAAATTTTTTTTTCGAATCGAGTTACGCGGTAATCCCCCAGAATTGATTCCTTTGTATGACTGCTCCAGCAGCTCACTACTTCCGGTCCTAGACCGAGTATTTCCCGGGCAATGGATTTCCAGCACCCGCTGAAAGCTAGCTATAGTGAGAAGGCGCACACTCATGTAACCTGAATGGCCACGAACAACTTGACGTCTCAGGAAAGTAGGTAAATAATGAATGAACGTTTGTTGAAGCATGAATGCAACGTGGGGTTGGACACAAGGATGCTAGCCCTATCACCAATCTAAGAAAGAATAGCAACCCACTTTTTTGAACTTAACCTGCTAACGAATCGCTCTTGGTGCCCTATGCTCCAGTGGGAGTTAGAGGAATATATACCCTACGGGGAATGAGGAGTCAATTGCCCTAAAAGGACCTATCCCGTGACCGGTCAACCGAAGGCATATTACTAAATTAGTACAAATATGAACCAAAGAGAATGAATTAATTTTCTAAGTATTTTCTGTTTCGTTACTTTCTTTGTTGCTTTTAAAAAACTTGACCAATACCGAAATAAAAAATAAAATGCGAGGCATATTTTTTAAAATATTTTTTTTATTTATTTTACTCTTTTATTTATTTTGAACTTTATTTTTTTACGATTTGCTTATTTTAGCTCTTAATTTAAATTTTTATAATTTTTTGCTAAAAATTTTTAAGTTTTGTATTTTTAACGTTTTTTAATGTTAAAGCTTTTTTAGTTTTAACAATTGGTATTTCATTTAATTTAAGGGCAATTTTTTAAATTTTTATTTATATTATCAGAGTTTTTGAGGTAATTTTCTAATTTTTAATTGATTTTTTAATTTAATTATGGCCAACGCAAAAAATGAGTCAACTGCCATTAATGGACCTATCCCGTGGCTGGTCAATCGGGGGCATACTGAAGGCACTTCCACTATATTTGTGTGTGTGCTAGTGTTGTTTTCGTTTCTATTTTTTTCTTTTCCATTTTTTTTATTTGCTTGTAGTGTTTGTTTTTTCTTTTTCTTTTTTATTTGAACAGAAACGAAAAATATATAACTTTCCATCAGCCAACCATCTCGCATAAGCAATATTAGCTCAGACGGTAGAGTGTTTGCCTTACAAGCAGGAGGTTGGTTTATCGAGCCCTACTTCCACGCCAAGCAAATTATTTTTAATTCTTAATTTTTTATTAGTTTATTTGAAAAGCTATTTTATTTATTTTTATTATTTTTGACAGTAAGGTGGTGTACTGTCACAAGGTGTCTAAACTGTGGCATTTGGTCATATCCAATGACAACGCCATGTTAAAGTGATATGTCTCTTTCAAACAAAAAGACCGATCAACGACCGGTCTCCGCCCCCTTGGGACCTATCCTGCGTGTCATCTGGGACCGGTCCCTTTCTCCGTAGGGTATATATTAATCATTACTGGATTTTTCACTAAAGGTGATATTTTCATTTTGAAAGTGAGAAAAGTTCAAATGAAGCTTTAATTTTTAGGCTATTCATTTTAAAACGAGAAAAATACATTAAACTTGTGATAACTAATTTGACATGAAACAGTTTTTAATAAAATTAAATGTCATGAAATAATCGTTTCAAAATGTTTTAAATTTGTAAATAATGCATCGTATGAATAAAAAACTAGATTTCACTAATAGGGGGATTATTTATTAGGTTTTTAAGTTATTATTACAAAATTTTAGTCTACAATTTTTTTGTTTTAATTTTCATTTATATTTTATGATATCCTCCAAGCCTACAGATAAATTTGCTGCTACGTTATTCCTAAATCAAAATAATTACTTCGAAGAATTGGCAAACTTTTATTAATATGACCCAATATTCAATTTAAAAATAAAACAATCTGTTGTTTCTATGTAAATTTATACATTTTAAATGAAAATGAATTTCAATTTGAATTTACAAATATATTGAGAGTTCATTTGAAAAAAGAATATACCAGTAATATATATGGAAAGTATCATTCCATATTAAATAGATACAAAAATAAAAGATTTTGGATATGACCCCTTTCGATTTTTACAAAACTTGGTACATAAATTCTGCTAAGTGTCACGATATTAAACTTAAATTTTTTTTACAAATTCATTTTGGAACGCTTTCTATCGCTGTTTTTACATGATTTTTTTCAGTAAATTTATTAAAAATACATGATGTTCAAATGATTACAACTTTTGAACGCGTTATCCGATTGTTATAAAATTTTTAACTAGTAATGCTTATATAATCTACTTTCAAAATAAATTGCAAAAATAAATTATGTAATGCAAAAAGCATAATACAGTTTGAGAAATATCCTTCATTTGCAAATATCTCGAAAACCCCATCTTTAATATTCTTTAAATTATTGTAGCAGATAAGTTAATATTTCAGCTACAACTGTGGAACGCCAATGGGTTCAATAGAAAAACGCTATTTTTTAACAAAGTTTTTTGAATTTTCACAAATAAACATAACACTGCATGACAAAATCTTGACTTAAAAATTAATAGAGCTCTGACCATCAATTCTATATATTTTGGACATGCTTATTACAATGGCGTACTTTATTTTTCTATCTAAGGTACATATTTTCCGCGAAATACCTTTCAAGTTTAGCGGTTTTCCATTTAGTTTTTTATATACAAAAATTTGTAAATGCAATCAATATAAATTTTTTGTGGTGAAATGTAGGCACAGGACCTGTATTCATATTTAGGCTTAAAATTTGATGCATAGAACTTGATATTAAAACCACTGTTCGCGTTTTACAAGCATTTTTACGGTTTTTTAAGGTTTTAGCCAATTGAATCACTGAAAGCAAAATCGGCCTTAATAAATGATATGGCTTAGTAAAGAAGCAATTAAAAAGAAATATTTTAACAAAAAAAAATGTATTCATCTATATCGGCCTATACGTTAAAATCGTATAGGCCGACATATAAAAAAATTTTATATGGCATCATAGCTTTCCAAGTTGTCTCCAAAGTCCAACTTTTAGTATAATATGGGGCCTCTAAAAAATGTTCTTGCTAAATTTCAAGCAAAACAGTTTGCATTTGAAAAAGTTATCGCAATAAATACATTTTTTACTAATTGTCTTTAGTACGATACTAACCTTAGTAAAAAAATAATTTTTCATGTTATTATTTTTTAAATCACTTGAACTTTATATCAAAATTTGTTTTTGTAAAAAAATATTTTCCAATTAAAAATGGACTTTAATTGATTTCGATAAAATCTTAAATTAAATTTAAATTAAATAAACATGAAACTGGAGTATATTTGGTCTTACAATTTAAATTCCATGGGCGAGATCTGATTAAATTTGACAACATATGTAAAAATTATGTCTCATACAAAGCAATATATAACGAGACATAATTGTATTAAATAATATAAAATAATGTATAACCCGTTTTACTCGGGTATTTTTATATTCTAATTTTAATTTTATGTATTTCAATTTTGTTTAAAATTAAAAAAAAAATGTTAATGTTTTAAAATTATTGAAGGGCCGCACAAAATTGTGTGACGGGCCGCATTTGCCCATGTATGTTCTATATGATTCAATATATTTAGATCTTATCCGATATAATTTTATACACCATTTTTCGGATCATAATGTATCTCCAATTATATTATATAAGATATCGTTACATATGGCATAATATTATTTTTTTACTCGGGATGTTAAATTTTTTATTTTATTCAAATATATTCGAATTTAGAAACAAAACCCAAAACGCCAGTTTTTTAGTCGATTTTGGAAACACTGTGCTGTATATTTATAACCATAATTTGAAGTTTCGATTATCTCTGATTAGTTTCACAATCTACCTTGTTGCCATTAATTTTTAATTTAGAAACAAGAAAAAAGACGCGAATTGCGTCTGAAGAGATTTTGGCGATCGCCAAAAACTACATCATCCGAAGATTCTACCGGATACGAAAGTCCAACACGAGCAAAATGCGCAAATGATGCGCAACGTTTCAATCATTTACACTACACTAGTTTGGCTCAGAGTGCACCAGCACATGATGCGGATAGCGAGGGCGGAGGCGTGGCAAAAATTAAATCGTCTATTATTGGTGGCGGTTTTAACAATAAACCCACATGTTCTTTGCCTTTACTCCAGGTCTGGCCAAGTCAGGTAAGTTTTTTCAAAGTAGACAATTAAAATCACTGTTCTTCAAATACGAAATCATTTGCGTTTTCCCATTGTTGAAAAAATATAACATACAAAACTTAAAATTTTACATTATTAATTTGATTTGATTGCTCTATTCTGTTGTCTCGTTTTTGTGTTGTAACTTAAAACTTATACCAAATGTTTGTTTTCATTGTTAAAGCCGCTTCTAAGACAGGAAGGCTTTATACAATTGCGCCGTAACAGCGGTCCCGAATGTCAAAGGGTAGGCGTTAGACTCTAATGAAACGTATTGAGTTTTTGAATATTTTTGAATTAAAGTGCATGTTTTTTAGCTTAATTTCTTATACCATTTTCCATTTCCATTTTGTGCTACACTCACGGTAATAAGTCTGTAAAAATAGAACAAAAAGGTACTAAAAATTAGATAAAATTTGCCCTGCTGTAAAAAATGCTGAATCTGTTTGTTAAATATAAATAAGATAAAAACAGCATACAAACCTTTGATTTAGACTTTAGTAGATTGCAAATGAAAATTTACCCTGCTAATATCAGCATATAATTTTGTCGAATATTAGTAGTGAAATCAGAAAAACAATTGATTTTTTTACAAAATTTCAGTTATAAATTTATTTTTTATTTTTTTTGTCCGGAAAATATCTTGATGAAGAAAAAAAGCAGTTTTTGGGAAAAAAAAGTACTTATGTTAATTCATAATACGGAAATTGGCCTCGAACAAGAATTAAAAACCAACAATTTTAATTTAATATTTAGTCAATTTTAGTTGTATAGAAATATCAATCTACCCTGCTGATGAAAATAGCAAAAATATTCAGAAAATATTTCTGCTGAAAAATTATTTAAAGTTTTACATTAAAAAATACAAAAAATGTTTTTTCTATATTTTCATATATTTAGTTAGAATATTGTTCTAGCTCAAGTCCAAAATCTAATATGATTTTGTCATATTAGATTTTATTTGTTGTTTCAAAAAGGTTGACCATTTTCATGATAGACAATACTATTGTGCATTAAGAAAATGATAATTGGAAAACACAAACCGATTTGTGTTGTCAGAAGGGTAGATTGTTATTTGCTTCAAATTAAAATGTTGGTTAAATATAACTTAACAGACTTATTTTTATAAGTGTAACATTAAAAACATATATACCCCTTTTAATATTTTAATCCGGATTTATAAATATTATTAGTTTTATTACAATCACTTATATTCAACAGTTTTTTATGGTACTTGCCTCCATGACCCCTATGTACATATATACAAATTAAGATTTGCCTAGTCTCCAACGCTACTTCACCCAATACACGCACAGACAGACACAATCTTTATTTTAAAATCTTGATATATTAAGACATAAATCACACCATCATTTATCCATGCACCTTTTTCAATATTATTTCTCTCTTTTGAATGCTAAATGGAAAATCGAATACCCCTGATTCACTTACTAAATGTTTTATAGGACTCTCCTAGAGGTGAAGCCGATGGACAGTCATTTGTTTTCCCTGCCATTGCCGAGACAACTACAAGCAGCGGTGGTGGCAACAGTACCAGTACTAGTATGGGGACTACTTTGACTACCAGTACTTCCGGCAATAGTAGTAGTAACAGCACCTCGGGCAATCACTTAACACTCAACAAAGGAGAACGTCGAAATTCACTTTACTGTGACACATTACATGCAGGAGATTCTGGCATTGACTCAGTACAGGCTTCGCCTTCACCGAATGCATTGCCGCCACCACCGGGTTCACTGATGTGCATAAGCGGCAATACAACTATTGTCGATTGCGGTACCATAAGTTCCTGCAATGCTTCACCTGCCACTACCCCAACCCAAGGATCACCAAATCTATCTCTCAGATGCCATAGGATGGGAGCGCGAGCTAGCATTAGTGTGGGTGCTCCGAATTATCGCCGCAAATCCAGTGCTCTTCTACATCCCGATCATGCTCGATTGTTTGCGCTGCGCATGAAACATGCCGCGGTTTTGGAACGTGCCCAAACATCACCCGATCAAACCTCAATTGAGGATGCGGCCGAGTTTCATGACAATGGTCTGGCTAACAATTTGCGCCTCTGTTCTGCCTCGTCCTCGACGACGTCGTCGCTAACCTCGGTTGCCGCCGTAAGCTTAGGCGGAGGAGTGGCCGCACACCAGTCCTCGTCTGCGACTGCAGCAGCAGCCCTTGCCGCTGCCGCCGGTGCGGGGGCACAGCAGCGAATTTCCGATCCGTGGCTACAGCCGCAATCAGATCGCGAACGTGATTCGCGTCACGATCGTCGTCGCTCCTCAACAATGACCGCGCGTTACTCGCTCTTCGATGCCTTGGATTTAGAATACGCGCTCCTGCGCGCGGCGGCTCGTGGTTCGGTCGGGCCGTACTCATTGAGTGAATCCATACATAAGTTGACCTTTACACAATCTCTCGCGTTTCCCGCCCTAGCACGTGGATTGGCTTCCAAACGCAGACGTTCGAATACAAGAATGAGTTCGCGTCCCCTTAATCCAAATGAATCCGGTCTGAATACCTGCGCCAAAGTAATAACTGCAATAATATTAGTGGCAATTTCGTTTATGGTGTTTCTGATAGTGTACAAATTTGTGCGGACGTGAGGTTTACTCCTGGCCCCGACAGATTTTCCCGTCACATATCAAAATGCTTATTCATTAACATCCACAAGTGTACTAACAGGAAATAATGCATCAAAACCACTGTCGGGGTTCAGGAGAGTGCTAGGTATCAAAGATAGAAATTGAAGAGAAATTAAATGCACAAATTTATTGAAAACAAAAAAAAATATCAATTTAAAAACTAAATAAAAACAAATAAATCATCAAACAACTAAAATTTTAAATTACATCAATAACAACTGAAACAAAAATTTTGTTACAATAACAAAGTTGGTAATATAGTTTAAGATAAAAACAAAAATGTAAATTAGAATATTCAAAAACCCAACAGGAAACAAACTCTAAATGCCTAAAAATACATATCGTCATATGAAATCAAAAAAGCCGTAAGTTACATTTGAAAAATTTTACAGAAGCAAAAAACTTCCTAAAAGGAAAAATAAACCAAATTTTTTTTAAATTTTTTTAGGTTATTAGGAAAAATTAAAAATGTTTGTGTTATTTAGAGAGCTTTGAAACTTACGCCTTTGAAGATTAGTTTTTTCTGAAACCGAAAAGGTTTCAGAAAAAACTAATTTAACATCCTAATGTTTTGTTAAAAGTATAAACATTAGGATGTCCCTTAAAATAACGATTTGTCGATTTTCGTTCATTACACCGCCCAGTTTTATTGAAAATGGTCCCAAATGGAAGAAATCAATTTTTATTTTTTTTTTTTTTGGAAAAAAAAATCCAAAATGACCCATGAATTTGATAAAAATGTAGAGACGTGTTTTTTTAAATTAATTTTAAAGATTTTTTAAAATGCCTAATTTGGTGATGTCGATTGCTATTAGTACCACATAATAGTTGATATTAAAGAAAAAAAAAATAAATTGGAAAAATGATAATTCGAGTTTGTGTTTGGCGCTACTGCTTTCCAGGACATTTTACAAAAATTGCTTATTTTGTCAAAAATTTAAGAAAATTTGAATGTTTTCATCAAATTTTACAGTTTTCGGAAAAATATCACTTAAATTTGGTTAGACTATAATTAGCTTTACATTTGTTTAAAAAATCATTAACTCTTAGTTGCCTGGGGTCAGAAAAGTCCCATGAAACTTAATATTTATTATGACCTCGAGATTGTAAAGCCATTAAATTGATAAAAAAAAAATCTCAACTGGATAAAAATAAATATTTTATGTAACATGATCCATATGGGGTTAATTTTTACACTTTTGGCCAAAAACGCCCCACTATGAAATTTACAGAATAACACCTTTCATAATTTTCGAAAAAATACCACTTCGAAAAAATACCACATTATTAAAAAATTAAAAATCGGTTCAAAACTGATTTAGTTAAAAATATTTAGTACCTTGAAATGTTGAAAAAACGTTTTTTGTCGATAACTTCAGATTTCGAGGGTGTATTCAAAATTCTGAAAATTGAAAAGTGATTTACTCAACCATACCTACAACTTACACTAGGTCATTTTACAAGTATATTTTAACTGTATCACCGTGTAATCAATCAAAAAGTCGATTTTGAATATTTTGTAACATACGGCATTTTTGATTTCATATGACGATACAAAAGCCAAAATTTCAATTTATTAATAGTTTTTAATTTTCTTTTAAAATGTATTTAGCTTTTAACATACATATAAATGAACAATACAAAAGGTTTCCCTTTTTCGACTTAATTTTATAACAATGCTTAATTTTAAAAGAACATATTTTAATCAACAGTTTTTATTTTTATTTATTAAACATTCTACCAAAGAGCGAAGTTTTGGGTTATTGGACAAGTTACTCCTTCCGGAAGAAAAATAGTTGAACATGAAAGATTTTGGTCGTCTGATTCTATATCTGTATTCCAAATTTTGTCCATGACATGCCATTTTTCAGAAAATCGTGATTTGAAATTAAAAAACCGCTACTTTGGAACTCTTTGGGAGTCTACAAAAACAGCTTACTCTGAATTAAGTGAAACAAACTGAGACTAAATTTTAGGGTATTCAGACTTGGCATTTGTATTTCTAAATTTTCTGTACTTTGCATCTGACCGTGAAGATAAAAGTGATAGTTGTTAGGTGTGAATTAAAGTGAGAGAAATTTCTTAATTATTTATGAGTTAAATTTTCATGATCACTGAATATATGTATATAGAGGATTTATATCAAGGACACATGTCTGCGCAGTCTCATTTCAGGGGATAAAGTGGCTTTCAAAGTTGTTGGATTTTTTTTTTTTGAGAAATTTTATTTTCACATTAGATAGGCATAGATATTTACATATATTGGCAAGCATTTTCAATCTTGAGTAAAATAAACCATATCTGAAAAAAATATTGACTTTATAACATTAAAACGTATGTATTCCACAACTTGTCTCCTAAAGTTTATAGAAGAAACAATTAATTTTTTAGAATTTTTTGTATCCCTATACTGTTTAAAACAAATAGCTACACTCAAAAAAATTTGACGACTATAGTTGACAGTTGAAGCAGAGATGCATATACATATCGTCACCTTAAATGCAAACGGACGTAACTACACTTATATTTTTTTTACTGTAGAAGCAAAAAACGTTAGGAAATCAATAATAATAAAGTATTCTCTGCAATTTTTTAAAATTTTACTTATAGTATGGAGACTTATTTAGTTTTTAACAAGTTTTGTTTTGTTTTTATATATTTAAGTTTTTATGTTAGTTACGTCCTTCTGATTTGCTTTTTTCTGAAACAGGAAGACGTAACTACACTAAAGCCATTTTTAGATGTACAACCAATAACGCCACAAAAATTAATACATCCAAGTAATGTTAGTAATTTTTTTAAGATTTTTTAATAAAAATATTTGCTTACATTTTAATTTTTTTTTTTTTTTAATTTTTATATTTTATTAAAAAAAAAGAAAAATAAAATTGCCACATTACGGGTAATTACCCAAATCGCAGGTAATTTTTGCCTTCGTTGGTAGAACGCGGGTAATTGCTTTTATGTGTAGTTTTTGGGTATTCGGATTGATTACGCAATTAAAAAAGATTTCATGAATTGGATAATTTTTATTTTCATATTTTTTAGTTAATTGAATAAAGTAAAATTAACTCCGACAGTTCCCATTAAAATAAAGTGAATTTGATTTTCAGATAATTCAGTTAAAAAAAGTTCGAAGTTCTGCTGTAATTTAATCATATATAATGATTTCTTAAATTTGTGAAAACGTCTGCCAATCTCCACATAAATTAATTGATTTTGAAATGTGCTGTTTTGTAGGAAGCAGAAACAATTTTATTGAAAAATTTAACAGACACAGGGGAAATAACGGATTTTTTTCGATATAGTGATAAATCAGCAAAATATACGATATTATAAGTTGTATATCGTTCACATTTTGAAATCATAATTTATTCTTATTATAGAACTTTTTAAGTTCCAAAACTATTCTTTCTCAAAAATATATCATTAAAGAGCCGTTTACATTATAGGGTTGAGTCATATGATTTTAAGTAAAAGAAATCATAACACTGGGAATATAATCCTAATTAAAATCTTAAAGACTTAAAATGTGAGACAGCTAACTCAACAGAGATGACTTTGTGTGTGCAAATCTTATGAGAGAGAATGATTTTTTGCGAGGTTGGTTACCGAAACGAATAACGGTAAGGGTAACGGTAACGGTATCGGATTTCGTTTGTTTAGGTAACGGTAAAGGTAACGGTATTTAAAGGTAACGGTATTTCGGTAAAGGTATACCGTTATCGAAACAGCAATACCGGTACGTACCGGTATTAAAAATTATGTTAAAAACATATAGAAACAAGTAAAAACATGGCATATTTTTAATTTTAAGTACTGAAAATACAGATTTTAAGCTATAAATTCAATACTGCACGCAGAGAAAAGATATGGTTGCAATATGATCACGGCTACAAAACTATGATCCCTACTGCCATACATGGTTGTTGCAATCATACTATTAATGTATTAATCATACTTTACAAGTTATATGGTCGTCTGTAATCATTTTATAGTTAAAATCTCTCCTTTTTTCGCTTATCATATTTTTCTTTCGGCTACAATCATATATTAATCGGACAACCATATTCCTCTCTTCGAATTACAATCATATTATTATTTGTACTGAGAGATATCATGTTCACAATCATTGGTATGGTTTCGATAACTATAAGATGGTCAGTATATCTTTTTATGAGCGTCATTGACCAGTTAGCGTCATTCTTGTTTCAGATTTTGTGAAAAGAAGTTATAAGACGCAATCAAAGAAAATAATACATAATAAAAAAAAAAAAAAAAAAAAATAGCAAACAACTTACTGATATTCATTTTAATAGTGACATTGTTTGTAGAAGAAAGAATTCGGTCTAACCAGGAACCTTCAAATTAGATTTTACTTTGAAGTGCTCAGTGTTATAAAATAAGTAAAAAGTGATAAAAAAGTGTTTTTTTATTTTTTGTACTCACGTAGAAAACTTTTGTACGAAAATCAAATTGAAGAAATGTACAAAATTGAAGAAAATGTAAAGAGTGCACAAAATAATCGTAATATGTTCCTAGTGATCATAATATGGTTCTAAGTGATCACAAAATTTTCGACAGGACAATAATAGGATCACTGGGAAAATATTATGATCATCAAGAAAATATTATGATCATAAGGAAAATATTATGATGATTTTTGGATGTATCGTGAAATTTTAATCCAGCTTCAGCAAAATACTGGGAGAATACTATAGGGATTATAGGACAATAATATGCAGGATTATAATATAAGAATATTTGCAGAATTTTACAATCATAGTGTGATAATTTATTGACCATATTATGATAAAAATGAGGTAAGAGTATGATTGGGCCAACTATGTAATAGCATGATTGTCGCAATCATAAACCCAAAAATGTATGATGCTCTTAGAATATGATCATCCCAACCATGTTTTTTCTTTGCGTGTGGTAGTTTTAATAAGTAATATTATTATCTATAAATTTTTTTTTGTAAAAAAACACTCAAGATTATAAAATAAAAAATAAAAAATTGTAATTTTTATATAAAATAATAAATACCGGTAACTACCCATAAAAATAACGGTAACGATAACGGTATTTGGAATTTTTTTTAGAGGTATCGATAACGGTAACGGTATTCAATTTGAAACGGTATTTTAGCGATAACGGTATTATAACGATAACGGTAACTAACCTTGATTTTTTGCAAAAGGTTTAAAAATGAGAAATCCGATAAGAATTCTTATGACTGCCAAAAAAAATCTTAAGTAAACGGTTTTTTTGACAGATCCTAGCACTCAATCCTATAATGTAAACTACTCTTAACACCTCTAATTTAGCCCCGAAAAATGGGAGAGTTTTAAATAGCCAAAAAAGTTCTTTTTAGTAAGTTTTTAGATGATGTTTGGGGTTCTAACTCTTAAAATTGTAAACAAAAAATAAGAAAAACTCTATAAAAGGGCACTGCGGGAGAAACTACTAAAACTCGCAGAATTGGTTTGCTAAATATTAGTAAGATAAAAACAGCAAGAACAAAATTTTTGCTATGTTTTAGTTAATTACAAATAACAATTCACCCTGCTAAAATCAGCAAAAAATTTTACTTAATTTTAGTCGACTATTTTTAATATGAATAACAATTTACCTCACTGAAATTAGGACTCTACTATTGTTAAGCAATTATTATTTTTTTTTTATTTTAATAGCATAATTCTTACTTTCATTCAATTAAATTTAACTTAAATATGTATGTATACCTAAAACTTGGAGATACAACAGCTTTTTCCTGCTGTTTTTTTTTGTCTACTAATATTGAAAAAAAGGTTTTTCTGATTTCAGCAGCATAAATTGTCATTTGTATTGTACTAAAATATAACTAAAATTTTGTAGATTTAACAGATTTTTTCTTGCTGTTTCTTTCTTACTAATATTAAGTTTTTAGTTAGTTTTTTTTATTTGAATTCCCATTGTGGCAACGCTGACAAGCTCACACAATACATGTGTTTATGTGTTTTTCATACAAGAGTGGAGTTACGCCTTTTTGTATTAAGGAATACATGCACTTGTAGTAACGTCCGTTTGAATTTCTTTAATAAAGTCGCCGTTTTTGATCGTAGGAGTCTAAAATTTTGCGTGAACATGTAGTTTGATAAAGTGAATCATAATCAATAAAAAACTCGATTTCGAATTTTTGTGTAGTTACGTCCTTTTGCATTTAAGGTGACGATATGCAGTTAAAAAGGGGCAAAGGTATTTACCTTTAAAATACAATAACTAGAAATGTAGTTATGTTTAACTGTTGAAAAAATAAAAAATACATTAAACTAACGATGTCGGAAAAATAACTGACAAATTTTTTCAACAAAATTTTTGAAAAAAGTCATAAAATTGATAACTCAAAAATTGGTATAAAAATATATTTTAAATATAAATATAAATCTTCCGATTAAAAAAAATGTGTAATTACTTCATTCTACTTAGGCCCGATTACTGAAGGTCCAGTTAAAATTTAGCCGACAGTTAAATTAATATTTTATATGAGAAACAACAACAAATATGCCAGTTAAAGTCCCAGGTAGTAGATAACTGAACATTCATTAATCGAGTCTTAAAGTTTAAAGTCGGTATTCTAAACACCCCGTTTGGAATTCCAAATATTCCAAACAAACGTTTTTGTGCTTTCGAGATATAATTTTCCGATTTTTATTTGCAAAATAAGAATATATCAATAACACAGTGCAACAACCAAAATCGGAATGGGATGAAACCAAAAGAAAATGAAAGTTGACATTTTCCATAACAAAACCCTCAAGGGTTTTTTTTAGTTTAGTGCGAGATTTTTTTACACGATTTTGAAGTTGGTGATTTTGGAACGCTGTCTAACAAGAAAAAATCATCAAAAATTTTATAAAATAATGCTTATTTATTTTTATTATCCTGGAAAGTTTTGGTATCTTACTGTTTTTGAGGTCGAGGAATCCGTTTTTGATATTTATTTTGACACAAACCTCACGCTAGATGGCGCTGTCATACAAATTTTGGTCTTTCTTGTAGATTGTCATAGAAAAAACAGTGTTTTTACTTTTTTTGAGGCTAAAAAATCAATTTTTGATGTTTGCTTCACCATAAAACATTTTTCTACTAGGCCAAGGAATTTCATGCACTTAAAAATGGAAAATATGCGCCTAAAATATGCGGTTAAAAAAGAAAAATTATACATTAAAATTATAAAAAATATGCACTAAAAACTATTCGTTTTGCAAAAATAATTCACTCTAAAACTTAAAAATGTATTTAAGTTAGTTATTTTGCAAACAGACACAGAACTCGAAGATTTCCCATAGGTCAATAAGGTTTTAAGAATGTTTATTTTGATTGAATTAAAATATGAAAACGTATCAATTTTTTATATTTTTACAAAATAAAAAATGCTCCGAAAAATGAAAAATATGCACAAATATGCATTAAAAGGCACAAAATATGCATTTTAAGGCACCAAATATGCATTTAAAATCAAAATATGCAAAAACATGCATTTATGACAAAATATGCAACTACAAATCGATGCCATTTTGTTCTAAATTTGATGATTCGGATAAATGTTTAGTCCATATTAGTTTTGGACTATCGACAAAAAACATGCATTTGCATGAAATTCCTTGCCCTAGATATTACGAATTAGATTTTATTATTCTCAGTAGGGTAGAGGGGGGATCCTTCGCCACTTTTTTTCAAAGCACTGTCATTTCTTAACCCCTGATGATTTTTCAAAAATTACTTTTAAATTGAAGATCTACATATCTTGGCTTTAATTTCTATGATTTTTATTCTTATTATTTGCATAGTTTCTATTACTTTTTTTACTGATTTTCAAAGTAACCTAAATCGGCGTAACTGCCCCAAAGCTGGGGGATATTCGCCAAAAGAGCTAGATACAATTTCAACAAAAAAATATTGTTACTACGGCAAAGTAAATGTTTTAATGACTGATATAAATAATTTAGAATAAGTTCTTTAAGATATATGATTCCTTTTAATCAATAAATCTCCACTACATTAAAAAAAACATAATTTAAAATTATAATATAATGATTCTTCAAAATTACGAAAAATTAAATAACACTATGGAACATTTTTGGGATTATTGTCTGGGGGGTGAGAAATTCCAAGTCAGGGTGATGGTACTAGGTCAGTATAGTAAAACCCTCAAAGGGTTTGGCGTTCGTATGTGTCATTTTTTTTTATGACCTTTTAAATTTTTTCCTTATCTTGATGTTTTTTCGCTTAGTTGTAACTCGAGAACCACTTGTCCGATTTTGATGAAACAAATTTAGAAAAATTTAGAATTACAATTTCTTTAATCCGTTCATATAACATTTTTCTTTATAATCAACAGTTTTACCGGTAAAAATAAATTTGTGGAGAAAAAAAAATATTTTTTTGCCTAAAAATTAAAATTTTTTATGAATTAAAAAAAAAAATTTTTAATTTTTAGGCAAAAAAATATTTTTTTTTCTCCACAAATTTATTTTTACCGGCAAAACTGTTGATTATAAAGAAAAATGTTATATGAACGGATTAAAGAAATTGTAATTCTAAATTTTTCTAAATTTGTTTCATCAAAATCGGACAAGTGGTTCTCGAGTTACAACTAAGCGAAAAAACATCAAGATAAGGAAAAAATTTAAAAGGTCATAAAAAAAAAAATGACACATACGAACGCCAAACCCTTTGAGGGTTTTACTATACTGACCTAGTACCATCACCCTGACTTGGAATTTCGCACCCCCCAGATTGGCTGTTGTACTGTGTAATTAATATAAATTTAATAATGAACACGATTGTACTAATTTACTATTAAACAAATTTTAAACATATAAAAAAGTCTATAGAGCATTTTAGGCAGGGATGCACCAACTCTTCGTAGATCCAGGGGCCATCTGGTGATTGTGCCCCAGAGACAGGCACTAACATAAAATTAATATTTTTTCACACTTTTTAAGCATTTATTAAAATCAAATTATTATTTTCTGAAAGCTTAGGATCATAGGTCTAACATAATGAAAAATTATTTTTTTATCACACGATTTGAGGAAGTTATTGCAAAATGTAGTTGCTTTCAATTATTTTTTTGGCACCCCAAACAACACAAAAACACGTCTGTCTGCGACCACATGTGATGTCAAGGAATTGTAATTGAAAAATGCACAAAATATATTTTTTCCAATTTTTTATCTCCCTTAACATCGGAGAAAAATGGGATTAGTGTATTTGCCCCACTGGCGAAGGATCCCCCCTCTACCCTACGTTACTATTACAAAAATGGTATTTTATAAAAATATATGTTATTCTATTTATCTTAATAATATTTTTGTCTTTTTGGATCCGCTAAATCATCATCACCATTACTGTCAATTTCCATGTTTAAAGAAGCAAAAGCTCCAGAATCAGTAGATTGTGGATCTGTGTATGTTTCTGGTTCTTGTTCATTGTCAGTATCCTCTTCATCGGTGGTTCTCTTTAACCACCTTCATAAATCTCGTAACATAGAATCTAGTTTCTTTCCTCTGTATCTAGTGTCCATGGTTAAAGCTTTTGGTGAAAACGTTCACCTTGCTCATCAGATTCGGTGGAAAGTTGGTTTTCGAACCAATCCATATGGTGATGGAGAAAATGAATTTTTAAAGACATTCACACCAAGTTCCTCAAAGGCTTGCAAGAGACGTTTAACTCTTTGTGTACTATCTGCTTCTCGTTTTTTACCAAGAACATTCTCGATTACGTCTTTCATTGCATTCCATGCAATTAATTGATTTTGATCCAAAGAATTATCAAATTCATCTACATTTTCAATAACCTCTACTCCAAAATACTTTAAATACAAATGTTTCATACTCTCATATTTTGGGACCAAATTTTTTTTGTCTATTATATTTTCCACAAACAACAATAATATTTCAAATGCTCCAAACATTCATTCATTTTTAACTTAAATAAATGTAATTCATGTCGAAACAGGAAAATGAATCACGTTAAGCTATTAAATTTATTTTATTTTAATAAAAATAAGAAGAAAAAGAACGCTTTATGATGCTGTCACTGATTCACAATGGGTAAACAAGAGTAAATGTCATACCATAAAAATACCATTTTTGTGATAGTAACGTACTGAGAATAATAAAATGTACTTCGTAATATCATTAGAAATATGTTTTATAATGAAGCCAACATCAAAAATTGATTTTTTAGCCTCAAAAAAGTAAAAACACCGTTTTTTCTACGACAATCTACAGGAAAGGACAATTTGTATAACAGCGCCATCTATCATGACTTTTAGGTAAAAATAAATATTAAAAATAGATTCCTCCACCCCAAAAAAAGTAAGATAGTACAACTTTCCAGGATAATAAAAATACATAAGCATTATTTTTATCAAATTTTTGATGATTTTTTCTTGTTAGACACCGTTCCAAAATCACCAAATTCAAAAGCGTGTAAAAAAAATTTCGCACTAAACTAAAAACTGGAAAATGTCAATTTTCATTTGCTTTTGGTTTCATCCCATTCCGATTCAGAAAGTTAGATTTTGTATTACTGTGTAATAACTAATATAAACTAAACAAGAATTTTAAAAAACTCAACGAGATTTGTTATTTTTTAAACAAATAACAAAAATAACTTGCATTAAAGGAATTAAATATGCTAAAATCCCAAACGTATTTAACAAATTGTAAAAAAATAACTGTTTACTGCAAAAATACTGTTTCGATAGTTGTTTACTTAAAAAATACTGTTTTGGTATTTATTTACTACAACCAGGGCAATAAAGTTCATGCACTAAAAATCTTGTTTTATTTAAATAAAATATGTATTTGAAAATATGCATATAAGATTTAAAAAATATTCATTTACGGATTTTCAGCGATTTCATTATTATAAATTCAATTCTAGTAGTCTTTTGCCTTAAAAGGTAATTTAAACATTGAAAATTACAGATTTTCACCGTCGAAAGAAGATTTTCACCGTTCTTGAAATTCCAACTTTTTTTACTTTTCAATTTTACTAGACATTGTCTACACTTTTTCAACATTTTCCTTCACTAAAAACAACTTTCTGTTACTGAATTTTTAATGTAAAAATTCTGTTCGAAAGCGATTTCTTTTCGAATCGAATTACATGATAACCCCCCAGGCGTGCATGAGCTTTTGCCGATATTCGTAATCGTTCGGCTTTAAGGTGAATTTTCCCTAAGAGCTTTTTTCACCTCCCAGTGTAGAAACGGTAATGACATATCATTATTTTTTGGACTACCAGTAATGACACCCACTTGCCTTCTGTATTATTTTCAAACACATAATAATGAGTTACTGATAATGACTTATTTTTATCATTATTTCAAATAGAAAATAATTTTTTAGATTTTTTTGAAATCTATTTTTAGACTCAATATTTTTTAAACACTGGTAAGGATATATGTAACCACATATTTTTTGATTTTTTGTATGTTGGCTAGTAAGCTACTTGTGTGCAGCAGGTCAATTGTGTTTTTATCTATTAAATATTACATGTCGATATAGCTCAGATGGTAGAGCTGTTGACTGGCAATCTGTAGACCCAGGTTCGATTCCCGCACCAGCAAATTTTATTTAAAAAAAAAATACAATAAAAAATATTTTTTTTTATATATAATTTATTTTTTAGAAAATCTATTTTTAGACTCATTATTTTTGTCAGTACTGGTATGCACATAGGTAACGATATATTTTTTGATTTTTCGTATGCTGGTGTGTAACGACAACTCATTATTTTTCGCGACATCGCCATATAAAGGTAATAAGAAATGTAATAACAAAAGTAACTAGTTAGTTACCATTACCAAGTATGTAGTTACATAACCACATATCTGGTAATGATTTTCTACACTGGGCTTAATTTCAAATATGTGATAATCTTGGAATCACGACATAGACCATAAGGGTATCAGCGTTTTGTTTTTCTTAACCGCTGCAAACTGGGGCAAAATAGGGATTTAGCTGGCATCAATTAAACTGTTAAGTTTACATTAAACATATTGGTATCATTGGAAAGAGGACATTTCCACGATAATTAAAGAGAAAAAAAGCGCACCTTATGTTTGTGAAAAAATATATGCAATTTTATAAAATTTTTTTGTTAGTTTTATATTTCAAAATCACTTATACAGAAGTTTTGATATTTTTCGATTTCTCCTCTTGTTATACATATGTATATTATTTCTAATAAAATTAAGTTTGTTTAACGCTACTATAGCAATTCTTTTGAAATCAATGGACCAGTTTCCAAGTAATCGCGGTTTTAAGATTTTAGTTTAATGCCCAGTTTATTGTTTTGGCTTGACATGACAGTATTAGACCTGAAAGCAGTATATTTTTTACAGATTCGAAATTACCATATTCCAATAATTTGAGTATAATCACGTGTACACTCAAAAAAAATGTCAGTAAAGTCAGCAAAAAATGTTGCTGTGTCAGCAAATTTTTAGTCAGGAGCGTTGCAAAAAGTTAGTAATTTCAGCAAAAGTTTTGCTAACACTTAGTCTATTGCAAATCAAAAAAATCCTTGCTAAAATCAATAAACTTTTTGCTTAATATTAGTATACTAAAAAAAAAACCATCTTGGACGATCTTATATAAAAATTTTTTTGATATTTTTTTTAGTAATATACAGATTTATATAGTAAAATTACAGTCTTTAAGAAGTAAATAATATACAGACCACATACTAGGGCATTTAATCGATTAATCGTTAGTCGATTAATCGAACAATTTTGGTCAAAATTTGTTCTAAAAATGTAACCCTCTAATGCTCTTTCTTCTGATTACTATAATATTTAAACCATATATTTGGCTTTGCAAACCTACTATGGAACAAATATTAAAATTTCTATTTATCGCTTTATTTAGGTGATATAGCACAACAAAGTTTGAAGACGTGTCTTGAAACCCAGTGGTCGGTTTTTGTTGTAAATAACAATTTCGATCAAATAAAATTACGTAGCGAAAATTGTTGATCAATTGTTGTTATTTCAAAAGTTGTGGCCTTTTCGCTTTTTGAAAATTACGAAATTTTGTTAGTTTGGCACTAAACATCAATAAATTTTGACGAAATTAATTCTGCTTGGCTAGTTTTCGAGTTAGAGAGATATTTGTAAAATGTATCCTGGCGTTATCCTGTGAGTCCTGGAGAAAAGTTTTTAAATGATTTAACAATTAGAGGCTCTAAACTAGCTTTGTTATTATCGGTAATGTACGCCAGATCGTAAATGTATTTTTGGCAATTTTTCAAATATTTTTTTCTGTTTTAAAAAGTTAATTTTTTCAAATTTTCTAAATTTTCATTTTACATGCCTCTCGCTTGAAAACCGTTCCTTATACAAAAAAAGTTTGAAGGTAGAAAAAGTAGGCAGTTAAGTTTTCTATGGATATAATACAACTTGTTTAATAAAATATTGTTATTTAGCCAACAACTATTTAAAATCTGAAGACCGCCAAAAGGCAGCCTTGGGAATTAGAGGGTTAAAATGTCCAAATTTCGAGTAACGAATAATTTAATACGATTAATCAATTAATTTTTAAATTTTATTTAATTAATCGGTTAAGAAAAAAACTCTATTAATTATTTGCACGATTAACCGATTAAAATAAAAAGTCGGTTAATTGAATTCCCTACTACACACTCAATGGGTAAAATAACTTACCTGGTTCATAATTGAAATAATCATTTGACAACTAGGCCAATGATATATTATATTACTGAAAAAAATGCATTTTGGAATGCAAGGTAAAAAGATCAGCATTACACTGTCGCGAAATTTTAAATTTCTAGAACAGTGATATCACCCATAACAGGAAAGAATAGTGGACCGAAGGTTAGAAATGTCGAAAAGAGCAATTGGTTCAAAACAAAACATTTCCTTTTATAAGATTATGGTATTATAAAGTTAATGGTTGTCAATTAAATGGGATTTGTCCGTAACAGTATTTTAGCGGTTTTGCCTGCCAAACCTGGTTAATATTTAAATAAATATTTCTTAAAAAGAATAATAACATTTATTTGAAAAAATATAAATTAAAAAAAATTGTGGAGGCAGTCTGATAGTAGTAATCTAGGTAGTCCATTCTTTAATAGGATATGCATTTTTATTTGCCGACGCTTGCGTACGTTAAGTGCAGACTGTAAAACATAATTTTTTTTTTTTTTACTTCAAAAAAATTCATATTATAGACAATAAAACGCTTGTGTGACCTCCTTATTATATTTATATTCTATACTAGTTAAAAAGATGGAATAGCAACACAATATACCATATTTAATGGCTCAAAAGAAACTTTTTTTAACAAGAAACCATTTATTAATAGTTTAATTACACATTGAAGCTGCAGGCACTAGAGACTACTTTTTTAATTTTATTTTTTGAAACTAAATTTGAACTTTGACAACGCACCCACAAGTCAGTAACTAAAAACAGGGCTAAGTTCAGCATGGATTGGCTAATAAATGCGACTTTTTTTTGTAAATTCAGACTTTATGCCAGCTAAATCGGTATTTTAGTCCCAGCGTGCGCTGGATATAAATAAATCTAAATTTCATAAATATCAGACATGTTTTGGTAAATTTTCTACCCCGAAACTTAAGATTAGACGGTTCAAAATTAATTATGCTTTGTCACATATCCGAACTTTATTAAAATTGGAGGGAACCCATCGCTATAGTTTCCTTGTTAGTCCTTGTAAATCACAATATAAATATAGTAGCGAACTGAGATTATTTATAAAAGAAACATAATTATGTAAATAATTCGATAAGGGAATAACTCTCAATATAATAAGTTGTTTTCCAGTGACACATTTTTTTATTTGACTAAAAGCTTATAAACTATAGTTTCAGCTCAGAATTTATTATTTTTATTGAATTTCCATTTTTATATAATTTAATATATGTATTATTTTCCTACTAAAGTGCCTGTATTTATGTAAATTACAACCTTAATAATTATTACTAAGCTTCGAATTTAAAACTTTTTCTAATTGCCTACAAATAACTAATACTAGACTTTATTCCAAATAAAAAACAACTATAATTGCTGACATTTTATTAAATAAAAACAAAAGTATATAATATTAAAATATTAGAATAAGACATTAAGTAACTATAATTTTTTTAATCTTATGCAAGAACTTGGAAAAACTTCACAAGTTTTTGGCTGACAAAAGGTAAAAATAATAATTTATACAAAAATCATTTTTCTTTGTGTATGAGACTCAGAACAATTTGAAGAAAAGTGCTAAAGAGCTTTTAATTTTAAATCTTAAAATGTATGTTTGTTTAAACGTAATTTAACTCACTAAAAATATATTTATTATGGCAGATAAAATAAACTTTATAATTAAGGCTTGCGCACGAAATGACTAGTGCATAGATTTTCACTTGTAAATTATTACTTTAGTAATCAAAAATAATTTTTAAATGACGTTAGCATTGAAAAATATAATGGAAAATTGTATTAATCATATTAACGACAGTGCTTAATTTATTTTGCTTTAAAATGGATAGTCAACGAAAAATGCGTGAAAATATAATAGGAATTTTTAATGAAAATCCGAAAATCCTAGAGAGGCAAATCAGCCAAATTGTTCAGAACTCAGGCCAGTGCAGATATATTGGGCATTGGTAAAAAGAGAAATGAAGAGTACAAAGCAGGTCGCCGATAACGTGAAAAATTTTTGTTGGAAATTGAGTTTGTCTAGCAAAAATATCATTGAAAATACCGTGATAATGTCTGATATTCTAGATAAATTTTTAACTTTCATACAAAACAATTAGTATATCTTAATTATTAATAAAATATAAATTCAAATGAAATTCCATTCAAAAAGATGTTATTTTTATTTAAATATGAAGTTTAGTTCAAAAGTAATTGCGAATAATTCGTGCACTAGTTATTTCGTGCACAAGCCTTAGCCTTTGAAAAATATTTCTTTATATTACAAATTAAAAGAAAAATGCAGAAAAGCCTAAAAAAATTGCACTCATAGAAATAAATCTGTACAAATAGCAAACACACAGATTCGTGCTGACGGCCGAATTTGTTTTAAGACAAGTGAAATAGTCACAACCCGAGTAAAAAAAATAATATGTCATATATAATGATATCTTATTTAATATAATTGGAGATATACTATGATCCAAAAATGGTGGATAAAATTATATCGGACAATATCAAAATATATTAAATCATATACATAACATCTTATCTGGATTTTTACCCGATATAATCATATTTAATTTGATGGACAAAGAAATAATTATATAACGCTTTTTACAAAAACAATTAAAAAGTAATAAAAAATAACACCTTTAAGTTAAGAATTCAAAATTTAAATAAAAATTAAAGTCTCTAAAGCTGCCTACACACTAGGGAACATACTTAAAAAAAGAGAGCATTTTTTGTGAATGTGTGAGTGCGTTTGTGTGTGTGTGAGTGTTGAGAGCGTGCATTTCGTGTTTACAAAATTTTTTGATATTTTTTGTTCCCTCAACCATGTTCCCTAGTGTGTAGGCAGCTTAAAAGTTGTAAAATTATTTTCTCCTTGTTGTCATCAACATCATTATCATCATTTCATCATCAAGCAGAAAATAATTTTACTTATATACTTTTACCTCTAGTTGCCACATTTTTTATCCGATTTTCATAAGTAATACCTTTCTGGAAAGGTTGTAATGTTATATTGTTTATAATTTCATTAGTTGTTTCAAAAAGCCACCGTAAGATGGCGCTAATCTAGCATTTATTATTTATTTTAATGCAAGTCAAAATCTGGAAGCTCGATTTTCACCGTAGGTAGACATATGGTCTAGTGGACTTTTTTGCTCAGTACAATCCCAAAAATCAGAAACGCGAAGCGCCCATTAAGATGTTCAAATCGCCCCACCCTAACCAGTATATCTTCCTATTTTTCTTTCTAAAACAATAATTTTTAGCAATTTGTGTACCTACCCAGTTAGAAATCGCCAGTGGTACAAAAAATCAAGCACTGGTATACCACTGGGTAACCACGGTGTTAAAAATAAATGACTGGCAGAACACTCATTTGGGACGCTTTGCCAGCGTTTGCAAAAAGCGTTTTGCCAGTATTTGTTTTACAAAAATTTCGGTGGTTTATAAAAAAAACCACTGGCAAAGAATTGGCTTAGAGTGATATGCCAAGGTTTGCAACCAGTAGTTATCCAGTACTACCTAGCCGATGCTACCAGGGGTACAAAAATCAATTCATTGGTAGACCAATAATTTTATAAAAATTCTGACGCTTCGTTAAAAAATTTTTGTAGTCAGAAGGTTCCGAGTTCAAATCCGGTTGCAAGCAAAACATTTTTTTTTGATTTTTTTTTTAATTTAAAATTTTTTTTGTTTTATAAAATCAATTTTTTTTGTTTGTGGGAAAGCTCCTTCAAGACCAACTTTTTGTTTTGGCATCCCACACTGGCATACTACACCTTTTGCAATTGTAATTCAGAAAATATCAATTGAAATTTAGAATTTCCATTTGAAATTCAGAAAAGATCAATTGAAATTCAGAATTTCCATTTGAAATTCAGAAAATATCATTTGAAATTCAGAAAATATCAATTGAAATTCAGAAATTGTAATTTGAAATTCAAAAAATATCAATTGAAATTCAGAAAATATCATTTGAAATTCAGAAAATATCAATTGAAATTCAGAAACCGTCATTTGAAATTCAGAAATTGTAATTTGAAATTCAGAAAATATCAATTGAAATTCAGAAATCGTCATTTGAAATTCAGAAAATATCAATTGAAATTCAGAAAACATCAATTGAAATTCAGAAAATATCAATTGAAATTCAGAAACCGTCATTTGAAATTCAGAAAATATCAATTGAAATTCAGAAATCGTCATTTGAAATTCAGAAATTACACTTGAAATTCAGAAATCGTCATATGAAATTCAGAAAATATCAATTGAAATTCAGAAAACATCATTTGAAATTCAGAAAATATCAATTGAAATTCAGAAATCGTCATTTGAAATTCAGGAAATATCAATTGAAATTCAGAAATCGTCATTTGAAATTCAGATAATATCACTTGAAATTCAGAAATCGTCATTTGAAATTCAGAAAATATCAATTGAAATTCAGAAAAAATCAATTGAAATTCAGAAAATATCAATTGAAATTCAGATACCGTCATTTGAAATTCAGAAAATATGAATTGAAATTCAGAAAACATCAATTGAAATTTAGAAAAATGTAAACACATTTTTTAAAAGAAACCGTCCAGGTAGATAATGTTATCCCCTATAAAAATTTATATATGGGGTTTATCAAAATAAGTAAAATTCATTTTACTCACGCAAGTGAAAAATATTTAAAATTTGTGTGCCTCAATGATTTTATGTAGACTAAATTCTTTCTTGTAACGAATTATGGCTCAATTAGACATTAAAACGTAACGCTGATATTAAATTTTAGCCTTACATTTTGGAGCTATAATTCGTAACAAGATAGAAATTAGTCTACCTAAAATCATTGAGGCACACAAATTTTAAATAATTCTCACTCGCGTAACTAAAATGAATTTTATGCCCACTTGTTAATCAAACGTATTTTGATGAAATCCATATATAAATTTTTTATAGGGTATAACATTATCTACCTGGCCGGATTCTATAAAAAATTCTGTTTACATTTTTCTGAATTTCAATTGATGTTTTCTTAATTTCAATTGATATTTTCTGAATTTCAATTGATATTTTCTGAATTTCAAATGATATTTTCTGAATTTCAATTGATATTTTCTGAATTTTAAATGACGATTTCTGAATTTCAATTGACATTTTCTGAATTTCAAATGATGATTTCTGAATTTCAATTGACATTTTCTGAATTTCAATTGACATTTTCTGAATTTCAATTGATATTTTCTGTATTTCAAATGACGATTTCTGAATTTCAATTGATATTTTCTGAATTTCAATTGATATTTTCTGAATTTGAATTGATATTTTCTGAATTTCAAATGACGATTTCTGAATTCCAATTGATATTTTCTGAATTTCAAATGACGATTTCTAAATTTCAATTGATATTTTCTGAATTTCAATTGATATTTTCTGAATTTCAATTGATGTTTTCTGAACTTCAAATGATATTTTCTGAATTTCAAATGATATTTTCTGAATTTCAAATGATAATGCAAAGCCATTTTATATTACTATATGTTAATGTGTATTTTTGTATTAAAAAATATATTGTTATATATGAACCTTTTTACTCGGGTGGTTACAATTGTGTACAACTTCTTCTAAAGACTTTAATTTTTATTTAAATTTTGAATTCTTAACTTAAGGGTGTTATTTTTTAGTCCTTTTTAATAGTTTTTGTTTTGAACCTGAAATATAAAGCGTTATGTAATTAGATATGATGATTATATCGGGTCAAAATCCGGAGAATATAGAATCTTCAGTATATTTAGATCGTATCCGATATAATTTTATCCACCATTTTTCGGATCATAGTATTCCGAGTAAAAAAGAGTATATATAACATATATTTTTTAATATTAAAATATATGATAATATAAAATATTGTGTGCGACCTTATATGTTTTTATATGGTGATATATTAGAAATTTTTTTAGAAATTTTCTCATATGTAATCATATTAAATCATATATCAGTATTTGCTTTATTGCAAATTGTATATATAGGAATATATTATTGATAAAAACGTTCAAAATTTTATATATAAATATATACGAAAAATATTTTTAATTTTATTTTGTATATAACAAAATCGTCGGCTTGCCTGCAAGTAGTGTTATGTGTTCTTTAACAGGTTTTCAGGAGTGCGAAAAAACTGGTTTATATTATCCTTTTAATATATTTCATTGACATCATATGCCTTAATAATGATTGTAATAAATAAGGTCGTGAATCATTAGGACATATGATGTCAATAAAATATCTTAAAAGGATAATATAAATCAGTTTTTTCGCTCTCCTGAAAACCTGTTAAAACCAAAAACATAGCACTTCTTGCAGGCAAGCCGACGATATATTAGTTAATATCAGATCAATGTTCTAGATTAACTAATATATTCGAGATTAATGTAATATTTGATCAAAAACAATTTTTTATATGCTTTACTAAATTTTTTCATTAAATTAATATTTTCTGAGCTTTTTTACTTCTAAAAGTTTTTTTTTAATTTAAAAAATCCAATTTAAAAAAATTAACATTTAAAATCATGGCCCGGCTCGTAATGGGTTAATAAGTCTAGGCATGTTGCATATCATTGGAAAGGTATTTCAAGTACCTCCCCAACGATATATATATTTTGTTCTGGTCCGATAAGTTTTGAGTGGTATTTCTCCACTCAAAGTCCAAAGAAAATTACCATATTTGATAAAAAATTATCTAGTCTTTAAAGAATAACAGATTTATACATTAACGTCTTTAATAGTTACTCATTATCAACAGTAGCCCTCGGCTGACAGTCAGGCATGTGATGAATATCGAAAACGAAAACGATCTGATTTTCAATGGTAAATATTTTAGGATCTGTACAATACCAATTTATATTTTATTTCCTAATTTAGGTGTCCGGCGTCAAAAAAAAACACGATAAATAATAATTTGAAGCCAATTTGAATTTCGCGAAACAAATTATTCTAGATTGAAAAACTGTTCGTTTTCGATTTTCATCACACCCCTGAGTGTGTAGGACCCGAAATCCTGCTGCCTTCCAATTCAAAGTTTTTTTTTTATCATTTAAATTTAATCATATCGTATTGGATTAACTTATATCCAATTTGATCGGGACAAAATTCGGATATAAGTTTATCATTTGATATAACTTTGTATCCTTGTAAATACAATTATATCCAATATGATACAATTTAATATAACCATTTTTCGGATGAAATTATATCCAGTTACATATTGCAAATATATCCATTCACATATAATTTTATATACACTTTTTTACTCGGGATATATTCAGATGTACTAAATAAGATATCAATACATATGATATCATATAATATTAAAAACGAAAAAAAGTGTTGTGTGTGCAATTATACATTTGCAAAACCTGTAAAATGTTTATTTGAAAATGTAGGTCTTTATCAGATTTACGATTTCTTTTGCTCTTAATATTTTCTAAAAAAAAATTACAGTATAAAAGAAATTTAACCATATCTTGTATAATGCATCGATGCTTTCGTTTCATTAATTTTAAACATTTCTCATCATTTTTCATTTTTTCTTATATTTATATTTTGAAATTTTCTTTTTTGAATACAAATACATAAATGTTTTGAAAAGAATTTTATATTTATTTTGTCTTTCGTTTGATATTGCAGGGAATAAATTTATGACACAAATGACAACTTTATCTAATAATTCTACCTGGGTAGTTGTACAGTGGTAAATCCTTGAGTACACAGCAGGGATGGAAAATGAGATTTTCATTTCGGTATGAAAAATTTTTTTGAAGAGTACACCGAAAATATTCCGTAGTCCTATAGTTGAAAAATTTTGTTAGTTGATTACAAAAAAATAATAAACAACTGCTATAATCGTTAGCAACTAAGGTTTTAGTTGAGAGTTACAATATTTGTTATAGTTGAAGTGAATACTACTAATACTTTGAAATTGTCAAGAATTAGGCAACAAAACAAAGCGAGTTTGTAAAATTCCAATAATATTTTTCAAAATTATTTCTTGTTTTTATTTTTATTTTCGTTAGAGAATTGTTAAACAATAATGGTAAGCATTTTTCATTTGCGTTATTTGTAAAATATTTTTAGATTGCTTTTATATTTTGCAGATTTAACATTCAATGAAGATCAAAATTGGAAAAGAAAAGGCGATGGTAACGTCAAAGTATGTGTGGACAAGAAGCAACCCGTTACTAGACTACATGTGTATGTGCATAAAAATAAAAAGTTTCAAAAAAGCTGTTATTTGTTTTTATTTTAAAATTTAGATCAAACAACGTCATATATGGTATATAGCAACCATTTTGAAATTGGAAATGGTTGATTTCTACCAAATTTCAAATTTAGTTTAGCTTATCGTTGTAAGTAGCTACATTCGTAGTTGATTGCTAACACTCAAAAAAACTTAGTTGATAACAATTAAATCAGTTCAACCATATATTAGTTAGAGGTATTTCACCTATAGGATAGTTGAAATTTTCGTTATAATCAACTAAGGAATATTTTGGGTGTACTTTTTCAACCCTCAAGCGGCCTATATACGATCAAGCATGCTGTCCAGCTTGTTTGACAAAAAAAAAATGGTTTTGGGTCAAGCTTGATGCAAAATTTGACTTCAAAAACACAAAATCAACACAGCGGATGATAGTGACGAAATTTTTATTAATTTTTTTTTTTTACTCTCATTTTTAAAGTTTTGTATTTGCATTTTTTAGTTTATTTATTAACGTTTTCTCTTTCTTGTCACAAAATAACTAATTTAAAATGTAAAACTCTACAATGTTTGATGATTTTTTTCATTAGACGGTAAAGCGTGTTTGTCAAACCTGACGAAAAATCAAAAAATTTTGTTTTTCGTCCAAAATGCTTGACAAATTAGACATTACATGATCAAATTCATACAGCCAACCAGCGTGCTAGGCCGCTTCAGAGTACTAAAAAAAAGTTCTAGCTCGTTTTAATAATTAACAAAAATTACGTAAACGCTTGATTTACGGGTTTTTGGCGAAATTTCGATAAAACGCGAATATTTATTACAAGGCAGCTAGCTACTTTCATGTAATTGCATGTTTTTAGTCAGTAGCCCAAACACGATTTTTAACAAATACTTTTTCGAATATAAGGATTTGCAACCCAAAGGCCGATTTTTGTTTAAAAAGTACCAATATTTAAATTAGGTGGTTCTTATTTTTCAGTCCTATTAAACTGCGTAAATCGAAACTTATCTAAAAAATGAATTAAAATAATATCAATTGGTCAAGAGTAATGCAATCTTCAAGGTTTTAAAATTGACTTTTTTAATTTTTTATTTTTAATCGGAAATCTGTTTTTTTTTATTTTCTTTAATTTTGTAGCAACAAATTGTTTGAAAATTTTCTATTAAAACTGAGGGGTTATTATAATTCGATTCGAAAAGAAAACGCTTTCGAACAGAATTTTCATATTAAAAATTCAGTAACAAAAAATAGTTGTTAGTGAAGGAAAATGGTGAAAACGTGTAGGCAATGTCTAGTAAAAGCGAAATGTAAAAAAATGTGGATTTTCAAGCTTTTTAAGATTTCCGAATTCGAACAATTAGGTTGTTCATAAGGGGTGTGCTCTCTGTTGTATCATTGTATCGTCCTAAGAAAAAACAGTTGTTAAAATTTTTATTTGTGTTTAACAACGATTTTCTATTCAGTTTTCTATCTGTTAGCACACTCAAACATAGGACACTAAACATACGTTAAAATGTTGTATCGTGCTATTCTCAAATGTTTTATTTTTTCAATTTAATTTTTAGCAACTCTGTTTTTTGTTAGGACGATACAAAAAATAGCACACCGCTTGTGAAAACCCTAAATATTTTTCGAATCCGCTTACGTAAATGCCTAAGTGCTTATGCATATTAATTTAAAAACATAATGGATTTATAAAATGAGTTTTGTATGAAAAATTGGGTTTATAAGTCATTTGTAAAGTTTAGAATTGATTATGCATAATTATGACCCCTAGAATATAATAAGAAAATCTAAAACATTGAGATAAACCGCTAAATTGTTCTAACTTTTCCAGGAATTAGCTATCGAATTAATTCCATAAGAATGATATTACGAAATGAAATTTAACCCATATTTCATTAATTTTTATAAAGTGAATTAAAGAATTAAGCCTTTTAAACTTTTGGTCAAGACACTATGTTAGGTTAGTGTTCTCCACTAAAGTGCAATTGAATACGTAACGGCAGACAATTCATTGTTTTTTGTTGGAGTAGGTCACAAACGAAACTATTTATTTTAATGTTTTCAATGTGTTTTTCACTAAAATTTTTACAATAATAAAAAGTAAATTGCACTAAATTCAATAATAATGCAAATTATTTACTTTTTCTTAAGATTTTATGCATTTTCTTTTATTTTCTTTGGTTTTTAGTAATGCCACTAAGTAAAAATTAGATCTGGCATCGTAGTTGATGTTGCACATAGTGGTGAGAACAATTGTGCTGACTTCGTTGTCTGAACAAGAACAAAACATGAACAAGAGTGGTCCACACGAGACAAATTCATGGGTGACTTATAGTCGTGACTAGTCATGTATTTGTGCGAACATGAAACAAATCACACGTGAAACAACAACAAATTTTATTTGTTGTTTTTGTTTTGCATGTAATTCGTTTCATGTTCGCACAAATCCATGGCTAGTCAAGACTATAAGTGAACAAGAAATTGTTCGTTGGTTGAACAAATCGGTGTCTCGTCAAGACGCTAAGTTATATAATTTTGACGCTTATCTGAAGTCGATTTGAATTTTACACATAATATCATTTGGTGCTTTTGAAGACACTGGCTCAATACAAAATCGGCCAAATGCGATGCGGGAGTAGTATGGTACTTTTTTGAATAATATAGTATCAAAAAAAAGTACGATTGTATTAACTTTCCCATCCCTGGTACACAGCCCGGTGTATAGAAAAAGCGATAAAACAAAGAAAACACTAACAACTGTAAAATACATGCAAGAACTGTTTTACATAAATATTTTTTTTTTTTTGCAAAAGTATATTTTCGTCGTCCGGCGGGCATAAAAAACAGCGCACAAGTTAAAAAAGCAATATTATAAAAAGAAGACAATACTTGAAACATAATAAACGCTTTAATTAATATGGAAAGTTCGGAAAATAAATCTAAACATGAACTAAATGTCGAGCCGACAAAAATTACCAAAAGTGAAAGTTTTAACGAGCTTGAAAATTCCGATGCAATCGAAGAGCCTGCAACAAAACGCAGTAAGTTAGAGAAAACGCAAGATTTAGAAAAAAATGAAAAAACTATAACAACTTCGTCAGAACCATACTATTCACATAATGCTTTGGTGACTCCTGCTGTAGGATTACGACGTTTTAAACGTATTCCCATATTTATAGTAGACTACCACAATGATGTATTGGAATTTATTTATCGCTGTTTGGCGAGTAGACATTTGCCACTGGAAAACAACACGTTGCTACACTTTGATTCGCATCCAGATATGGTTATCTCTCGGGAAATACCGGCCAGTTCGGCTTATGACAAAGATACAATGTTGGCTGAGTTGAGTATTGAAAATTGGATTATGCCGGCTTGTTACGCTGGTCATTTCAATCGCGTTATATGGGTGAAAAATTCATGGTGTAATCAAATGCCAGTGGGAAAGTACAATTTCAAAGTTGGACATAAAGGAGATAAAATCAGTGTCGACTGTTGTTTGGACTATTTCATTTCAGAGGGTAATTATTGTCAAACTTCAGAACTGGAACAAGCCAGAAATCTGGAACTGCATGTGGGCAATGCTGATTTGGAAAATCATCTCGACCCCAAGGAACTATTGTCTTCCGATGATGCTATTAATTATATATTAGATATTGACTTGGATTTCTTTAGTACTTCTAATCCATTTTTGGAAATTTATAAAGATGCCAATTGTTATGAACGGCTAAGTGACATTTTTCACTTTGAAAGTGCAACGGCATCGAATGCCACTGGTATTACGGAAAAGAGAACACAGCAGTTGGAAGCTCTTAAAGGAATCTTTGAATATTTAGAAGAGAAAAGAACATTTAAAGGAATCGAAAAACCTAACACAGATATAGTACCACTAGAAGTTTTTGCAAAAATTGAAAAACTAGCCGATTCATTGCAAAAAGTTTATGCCGATGATGAAATCGACTGGTTATTGATTTTTGATTCTGGCAGCACCACTGATACAAATGGCTTACCACATCATATTAGTACCGAGGATGAATTAATCTTATATTATGAACAATTTAAAAACTTCCTTAAAAATTTACCCCATTCTCCAATATTAATCACCATAGCCTGTTCGGCTGAAGACGATTACTGTCCACGTAATCAAGTTTCGTGTATACAAGAAAAAGTTTTGGAAATCTTACAAGAAGTTTTTGGTGATAAAATACATGAAAAGCCTATATTACACTATATGGACGACGAATGGGATGTCATGCAATTATAAGAAAAGGCAACTAAACCCAGGACGAAAGGCTCGATTGTAAGTTTTTGCATTTTTGGACTTTAGTTATAAGATTTGTAAAATTTTATGCAACTACGTAGACATACATATAAAGAAATCAAATACAATTTGATTGTCCAATAGTTCTATTGCTACAAATCAAATGATATTCAAAAATTCACAAACTGAAAACGTTAAATAGATTTAAATATACTAATATTCGAAAATGAGTTTTTGGGTTACCCACATATGTTAGTTCAAATATAGGAACATAGTCTGACAAATATTTTTATATATGTATGTTTTAATAATCAATATATAAAATTTAACTTTCTGGTTTTATAAAAAGAATCAGTAGAATTCGTTAATATTGAATTTAGACTGAGCAAAATCTACCTAGTTTTTGTACAAAACTAGTATTTTCTTTTTTTTTATATATATGACGTTTGACAATTAAAAACTAGCAATTTCCAAAAACTAGGTAGTTTTTCCTCAGTCAAAATGCAGTATAAAACATTTATGTGCAAAACAAACCGAAAAACACTTTCCTTTAAAATATTTGTAGCCACATCTGTTCTACATAGATGTCCAAATTTATGCAAACGTTTTTAAATTAGTGTTTTTCATACAATTTTCTTAACGAATTCGTCTGACTCTTTCAAAACACCCAGCAAATCTTAAGGTGTTTTTTCGAATTTTGTGTAAATAGTGAATATAAATTTAAGTATTTATAAAATTTCAAAGTAGATACAAATGTAGCTTCTTAAAAATCAAGGCCAGGTATTATAGTCAGAGCTATGCTTTAAATTGATAATAAAAAAAGTATTACTATTATTACTATTATCATTTGGCTTTGTAATCGTTATATATCCGAATATAATTATAACCGAAAAATTAGAAACATCTAATTGTATTAAATAAGACCATATTAAATTCACTTTTATACAATAAGATCTTGTTTGATGGAAGAGGATATGGTTCGATAAAATTTCCTACAGATTTTGTCCTCATCCAAATGTATCAAATATAATATAATACGTTTTTACGAACGAAATTCAAAAGGCCGTAACAACAAGTGTATGAATTTCAAAAACAAAAAGGCGTAACAACACACTTGTAGAAAAAAGTAATTCTTTTTATTTTTGAATAACTAAGTTCGCTTAGATTTTTTTTGTCAATTTGTGTTTGTAATTTTTTCGTTTGATGTTAACGAACATATTTCGAGTGAGTGCACTCAAAAAAGTTTGACAGTTACTACATGACAGTTGTTTGTGTAGTAATCAGTAGTTGTCGTTTTTAACAGAAATTACAGTTGTTTTTCTATACAAAAATGCAAAACAACTTTTATGACGGTTATTTAAGAAAACACCTAACGAAAAGTACTGTAATTTCGTAACAGATATTTAAATTAGTTATTTTTAATATCCCGACTAAAAAAGATATTATATAATCATATATCACCATATATAAACCCATATATACGTCCATATCTAATTTGATCCGAATATTGGAATATATAATTATATCAAGCGAGATAAGCATGTTATCTAACCTGATACAATTTGATCCGAAAAATGGGTCTATCTAACTGCATCAAATTATATATTAATACATAAAATTTGATGAAGATTTTAAAATGAAATTTTAGTAAATATTGTTGAGATCACTTTTCATTCATATTAAATACTAATGCTTAATGTTTAGAAAAATTTTTGCTAATAAACTTGGAAATAGCTGACAAAATTAAACATTACAAAAATTTGTCGGAACAACTTTTTCTAGGTTAGAGTTTTGGTCTTTCTTATAAAATGTGTGTCTTATAAAATAAAAAAAATAACTTTCAGAATTAATTTTTTTTCACGGAAAAAATAACTGAACATAAACCATATTTATTTCAACATATGTTTTTCTAATTTTTATTTTTAAATTTAAAAATTGCAATTAAACTTTTTAAAATTTTGTATAATTAGATATCATGTAAGATATAATTATATATAAAATTAATACAATTTTCTATTAACTTTGTTAAGTATATATTTTGATATAAGAATGTTTATAAAAGCTTATATGCCATTATATATAATTATGTATGAACTATATTTGCAGATCTCTTAATATATGGCTGGAGACCAAATCGCATATGATTATATATAACGTTATATCAAACATATTTATAAAACCAAAGTGTTAATATAAATGTATATGGTTATATAAAGCCACGCATATAAACATTTAAATTTATATCAAATCATATAAGATTATATGAAAACTTTTTTAGTCGGGATAATAAACAACCACCAAAACAGTATTTTTACAGTAAACAGTAGTTTTTGTTATTTAAAAAATAAAAAATTTCGTTGAATTTTAAAAATTCTTGTTTAGTTTATATTTGTAAATTAATAGAAATTAAAAAAAAAATGTTAGAATTAAGAAAAAGGATTACAAAAAAAAATGCATATATCGAAAATAAAAAACAAAGCAAAAATTAGTGATAAAATTTCACTCTGAAAAATTTTTATCTTCAGATATTTCATAAATTATTGCACATTTTTAATTTCTGATATTATCAATATTTTTATTTTTTTCTCATAATTTAGATTTTTTTGCTTCTTTATTCACATTTAAAATTTTTTTTCTGCGAAAATTGCCTTATATTCGTGTGTGCTACCTACCATTGCATCATACAGTAATTGATGCAATTGTTTTGTCCGATATCCGGTTCGGACATCTTATACCCTTGTTGCATCTAGTTCATAAAATATCTAGAAATAGGACTTCCGTATAGGATACGAAAAATGTATAGCCCCCCCCCCCCTTGAGTGAATCCTGGAGCGCCTGTACATACCCAAAGATTAAAAATTTCGAAGAAGAAATGGGAACATCTCAAATCTTTACTTCCTATAGATTTTCATTACTTTTATGACAACATTTCATTTGAAAATTAAATATAATTTTTTAACATTCTATACTAAATTATTGTTTCTTTTTATGTAATGAATTATTACATACATATTTAATAAATTTAATATTTTTAAAGTTTTTTTATCATTTGAAATATTAAATTAACAAATATTTAAAAATATTTATGTACTATGAAAATAAATTTTAATAAATTTTGTTGGTGTTACTTCTTTTTGTTTCAGAAAAGCCAATGTCAAAAAGGCGTAACAACCATAACTTGAAGAATATTAACAAAAAATAAAAAAAATCTTCAGAAATAAGTCTTTAGTCGTGTTTTAAGCAAAAGAAAAAAATATGTTCTTTAAATCTAAAATATCTTTAATTCTACAAAGTTTTTTGCTTCTCCTGTAAAAAAAATAAAAAGTGTTGTTACGCCCTTTTGCATTTTAGGTGACCATATGTATGTCACTTGAGTTTAAGCGAAAACTCCTATGTCACATATTTGTGACGTTAACCCTCTAACCGGCCTAAACTTTTTTGCAATGAAATTTATACCATGTGTTCCTCACGAAAAATAAACAATAAGTTCTTCTACAAAATTTTTTTTCGTTGCCTACTTTAGGCGATATGGGCCAAAATAGTTTAAGGGTGAATCTTGAAAACTAGCGCATAAAAATTACTAGGTTTACGCACAAATTATTTCTCTTACCAAGAAATAATTGCAATAAAAAAATTACATTTTTTGTGCTGTTACTTAAGAGGATGTAGCGATTTTGGTTTTTCGAAAAATGCGAAATTGAGCGAAAACGCACCAAAACTTCAATATATATTATTCAAACTTATAAGCTTTGCTACCTATATCAAATATATTCTTTTTACTAAATTTCAAAAAAATCCGTCCATTCGTTTTGAAGTTAAGGCGATGTCCTTTAAAGGTATCCTTATGGAATCCTGTGCGTCCTTGGACCAAAGTAAGGAACTTTTTGAATAGCTTAAGCTTCAATCTTACTTCATGGTCACCACCAATTGTTTTAGTCAATTTAAATATGTTTTTAAGATTTTTGGAACTTTTGGTTGTTTTGAAATATTTAATTTTTGAAATTTTACGAAATTTTATCTTCGACACTTTCTCGCTTCCAAAGCGTACATTGTATACAAAAAAATTCTTCACAAAAATTTTTATAAATTTTGTTTTCTGTTGAAAAAGCATAATTTCTTATTATAAAATACCCCTTTGGCGAATTTCTGGTCAATTTAATATACAAGAGATGAACGTGTTAATCATATACAACTAAATACAAAGGTATATAATATGATACAATTTGCTTGTTGCATTTTTGATGCACATTTTGTGCTTTTTAATGCATATTATTATATACCCGAGTAAAAAAGTTCATATATACACTGCTGTTCTGAGTTTAAGAGGGTTTTCATTTAGAATGGATTTCTAAAAGCACATGGAATTAAAATATTCGGAATTTTGCTGCTTTGGTATTCACATATTAAGTGCGTTCCACGTACCCAAAGTTAACGAAATTTACCCAAAGTTACCGAAATTTACCCAAAAGCGTTCCCGTACTCGAAAATTAGGTAAATGAGAGCGCTAATGAGAGCGTATTAGTGTTTCTCTTTCTACCAAAATTTACCCAGACTTTTTCTTCTGGTAAACTTTGGTAACACAGCTGATGTAAATATAAAAACAATTGTGAAAATAAATTTGAAATTTTGATTAAATAATTTTTTCTCTTCTCCCACTTTTTTTTTTGATTCCGAAAGAAAATGTTAAAATTTATAGACAGTTTTTAAAATAATCTTTTTATGTATTAAATGTTCTACAAATTTCAATATTTTATTGAAAATACAAAGAAAACATTTCAAAATTTTGTTCACAAATATTTTTTTAATAATTTAATAAATATTTCATAGAAAAAAAGTGCATTCGTTTTCACTTCCACCCAGCTTTTTATACACGGAATATTTCACAAAAATTTTTGTGGATGTGAATCACAAAACAGCAAAAATGATCGGAATGTTCCACTTTAGAATTTCTTTATGTGGATTCGGAACTGAGAAGAGCGCCGATAACAATATATTTTAATACAAAAATACACATTAACATATAGTAATATAAAATGGCTTTGCATCCATATGTATTGATATATTATAAAATCTTTTTAATAAACATTTTTTTGTATATAAAATCATATATCAAAAAATGTGTTAATGTTAATGATACACATAACTATATATAATCAGATATGGTTGATCCCATAAATTGAGGTTTACTATACAATAAGATATAACCCAATACATAATCACATATAAACCCAAATCGAAGAAATTTTCTCAAGTCATTTGAGATATAATTTACCTAATGTAAATCTTAACCAAAAAAATTCTAAGTTGTTTTACATATAACTTTATATGATCAATTATCAAAAATATTTTCTAAGACATTTTATATATAAATTTAGATAAATTTTAATTTAAAATATTTTCTGAGTAAATTTTTGATAAAAATTTATATTATTTAAAATCAGAAAAAATTTCGAAAGCAAAATATTTTTTATGTCAGCTTTACAATTCAAACATATTTCAAAACTCAACATATTTTGGTTATAAATCTTGAAATCCAATTGTATTAAATAGCATATAACTATATCAGATTAGATATAATACGATTCAATTAGATGTGCCTAATTTTGGGATGCAATTGCATCAGAGTATATGCAATTGTATAATATTAGATTGAATTGTATCTAAAATAATACAATCTAATATAATTTTATAGACCCATTTTGCGGATCAGATTATATAAACACTTATATGATTATTTTATATTCTTATATATAAGATACAGTCATGTGCAATATAATAGGGACATTAAAGTTTTTTTCTAATTTTATTCTCGTTGTCTTTATTTTTAAAGATCAAAATAGTGGATAGATTCGCCCCAAAATCCGAGGAGATAGTTTAGAAAATTGTGTAGAATTTTAACGTGATGTCTGTATTTTTATTTTGTCACTTGTTTTAAGTAGGCGTAGCTTTTAATGAAAAATAAAATTCTGTAAAAACTGTATATTTTTGGAACTCCTATAAAATTTCCTTAAGTATTGCATTATTTTTTTCTACAAATGGTCGCCACACTTAAAATGACAGTGCCTTAAACATGACCAAATTTTTCTTTGTTTTTAGCGTTTAATTTTTGTTATTGTTTTAGTATTTATTTTATTTCTAATGTTATAACAAAACAAAATAGTATTTGTTTTTTCTTTTAATTTAAATAAATTTTCGGCTTCGAGCCTTTAAAAAAATATTTCAGGCTGTACTTATTATTTTGACCATATGTGTATAGGAAAATATATAGGAAAAATATACTTAGTGCCGACTATAATACCAGTCCTAAGAAGCTATAAAAATATTACCAAGTCTTAAAAATACTTGGCCTTTCTCGTTTAAATGTTTGTTTGTTTTTTCGAATTTTATATCTATAACTACTTGTAAAAAAAACGACTATCCGTACTTACCTGACTTCTTTTATTTTTTGTAAACAAATAAAATTAAAGAATTCGAGTAGCCTTTTTACGAAAGCTGTTTTTGTGTAAGGACTTCGCCGGAAGGCGAAATAAAGCAATTATCTTGTGTGCCCTGCCCTAAATTTACTAAGAAATGCATAATTCATTTGTTAGCTTTTATTGTTTTTCATATTTTATGAAATTAAAAATACTAAAATTTCAAATATTTGTATGACAGATATTTTTGTTTACATTTGAAAGAGAAAAGCTAAGAATTTTCAAGATTTGGTAGCATTTTTATAACTACTTTATTTTTAAGAAGCTGAAGTTATACCTACTTAAAAGTTTTATAAATGCTTAAATTTGTATGGAATATTTATATAAAATTCGAAAAAAAAAAACAAACCTAATACTTGAAAATTTAGTTTTTAACTTAGGATTGTTTTTTTCGAATTTCATATCTACAGTTGTGGACACGAATTTAAGTCAATTCAAGTTGTTTTCTAATTTTATTGTTGTTGCCTTTATTTTTAAAGATCAAATTAGTGGCTAAATTCGCCACGAAAGGCAAGGAGATGTTTCAGAAAATTGTACAGAATTTTTATTTATATTTATCTTTATTTATTTATTTAGTAGCATTTAAAATACTTTACAAATTATTCCTATTAAATTTTAAATACAAATTTAGCTAAAAGCTCTGTGGTATATTATATTTTACAAATTTTGCACTTTCCTTTCTAAAAACATTTATATTTAATAGATAAACAGAGAGAATCTGAAGTAGAATGTTTGTATATGTCTGTTTGATCACTTCTGAAATTATTCATATAGAGACAATCTGACAATAAAAATATAAACAATAATACAATTTAATGGAAGATCACTGATGAAGCCTGTCCATAAAAAGGCAGAAACTAGATCTAGTCTGATTTGCAAATTTAATGTGTTTATAACTTTTGAGGAAGGTTTATTCTTCTTCTTAACCTCAAACCTACTAAATTAGAATTAATAAAAATATATATTAATGACAATATTAATTGTATTTGGTCTATACGACGCGTTTGAAAAAACAACACTATACTATAAAAAATAAACAATGCCCTGTTGGCTGTCCGTCTCCAATATACACAAATTGCCTGCACTTGTACGTACAAACCATACGTCAATGTGGCAATATTTGTGAAAAGGTGACACGGAGGAAATAAGAAGATAAACAGAGAGAATCTGAAGTAGAATGTTTGTATATGTCTGTTTGATCACTTCTGAAATTATTCATATAGAGACAATCTGACAATAAAAATATAAACAATAATACAATTTAATGGAAGATCACTGATGAAGCCTGTCCATAAAAAGGCAGAAACTAGATCTAGTCTGATTTGCAAATTTAATGTGTTTATAACTTTTGAGGAAGGTTTATTCTTCTTCTTAACCTCAAACCTACTAAATTAGAATTAATAAAAATATATATTAATGACAATATTAATTGTATTTGGTCTATACGACGCGTTTGAAAAAACAACACTATACTATAAAAAATAAACAATGCCCTGTTGGCTGTCCGTCTCCAATATACACAAATTGCCTGCACTTGTACGTACAAACCATACGTCAATGTGGCAATATTTGTGAAAAGGTGACACGGAGGAAATAAGAAGATAAACAGAGAGAATCTGAAGTAGAATGTTTGTATATGTCTGTTTGATCACTTCTGAAATTATTCATATAGAGACAATCTGACAATAAAAATATAAACAATAATACAATTTAATGGAAGATCACTGATGAAGCCTGTCCATAAAAAGGCAGAAACTAGATCTAGTCTGATTTGCAAATTTAATGTGTTTATAACTTTTGAGGAAGGTTTATTCTTCTTCTTAACCTCAAACCTACTAAATTAGAATTAATAAAAATATATATTAATGACAATATTAATTGTATTTGGTCTATACGACGCGTTTGAAAAAACAACACTATACTATAAAAAATAAACAATGCCCTGTTGGCTGTCCGTCTCCAATATACACAAATTGCCTGCACTTGTACGTACAAACCATACGTCAATGTGGCAATATTTGTGAAAAGGTGACACGGAGGAAATAAGAAGATAAACAGAGAGAATCTGAAGTAGAATGTTTGTATATGTCTGTTTGATCACTTCTGAAATTATTCATATAGAGACAATCTGACAATAAAAATATAAACAATAATACAATTTAATGGAAGATCACTGATGAAGCCTGTCCATAAAAAGGCAGAAACTAGATCTAGTCTGATTTGCAAATTTAATGTGTTTATAACTTTTGAGGAAGGTTTATTCTTCTTCTTAACCTCAAACCTACTAAATTAGAATTAATAAAAATATATATTAATGACAATATTAATTGTATTTGGTCTATACGACGCGTTTGAAAAAACAACACTATACTATAAAAAATAAACAATGCCCTGTTGGCTGTCCGTCTCCAATATACACAAATTGCCTGCACTTGTACGTACAAACCATACGTCAATGTGGCAATATTTGTGAAAAGGTGACACGGAGGAAATAAGAAGATAAACAGAGAGAATCTGAAGTAGAATGTTTGTATATGTCTGTTTGATCACTTCTGAAATTATTCATATAGAGACAATCTGACAATAAAAATATAAACAATAATACAATTTAATGGAAGATCACTGATGAAGCCTGTCCATAAAAAGGCAGAAACTAGATCTAGTCTGATTTGCAAATTTAATGTGTTTATAACTTTTGAGGAAGGTTTATTCTTCTTCTTAACCTCAAACCTACTAAATTAGAATTAATAAAAATATATATTAATGACAATATTAATTGTATTTGGTCTATACGACGCGTTTGAAAAAACAACACTATACTATAAAAAATAAACAATGCCCTGTTGGCTGTCCGTCTCCAATATACACAAATTGCCTGCACTTGTACGTACAAACCATACGTCAATGTGGCAATATTTGTGAAAAGGTGACACGGAGGAAATAAGAAGATAAACAGAGAGAATCTGAAGTAGAATGTTTGTATATGTCTGTTTGATCACTTCTGAAATTATTCATATAGAGACAATCTGACAATAAAAATATAAACAATAATACAATTTAATGGAAGATCACTGATGAAGCCTGTCCATAAAAAGGCAGAAACTAGATCTAGTCTGATTTGCAAATTTAATGTGTTTATAACTTTTGAGGAAGGTTTATTCTTCTTCTTAACCTCAAACCTACTAAATTAGAATTAATAAAAATATATATTAATGACAATATTAATTGTATTTGGTCTATACGACGCGTTTGAAAAAACAACACTATACTATAAAAAATAAACAATGCCCTGTTGGCTGTCCGTCTCCAATATACACAAATTGCCTGCACTTGTACGTACAAACCATACGTCAATGTGGCAATATTTGTGAAAAGGTGACACGGAGGAAATAAGAAGATAAACAGAGAGAATCTGAAGTAGAATGTTTGTATATGTCTGTTTGATCACTTCTGAAATTATTCATATAGAGACAATCTGACAATAAAAATATAAACAATAATACAATTTAATGGAAGATCACTGATGAAGCCTGTCCATAAAAAGGCAGAAACTAGATCTAGTCTGATTTGCAAATTTAATGTGTTTATAACTTTTGAGGAAGGTTTATTCTTCTTCTTAACCTCAAACCTACTAAATTAGAATTAATAAAAATATATATTAATGACAATATTAATTGTATTTGGTCTATACGACGCGTTTGAAAAAACAACACTATACTATAAAAAATAAACAATGCCCTGTTGGCTGTCCGTCTCCAATATACACAAATTGCCTGCACTTGTACGTACAAACCATACGTCAATGTGGCAATATTTGTGAAAAGGTGACACGGAGGAAATAAGAAGATAAACAGAGAGAATCTGAAGTAGAATGTTTGTATATGTCTGTTTGATCACTTCTGAAATTATTCATATAGAGACAATCTGACAATAAAAATATAAACAATAATACAATTTAATGGAAGATCACTGATGAAGCCTGTCCATAAAAAGGCAGAAACTAGATCTAGTCTGATTTGCAAATTTAATGTGTTTATAACTTTTGAGGAAGGTTTATTCTTCTTCTTAACCTCAAACCTACTAACATATTATATAAATTTAGACCTTTGTAAAACAGGGATCGTTGCATTGCATTCGTTGTTACTGGTTGTATCCTAAAGTTTTGTGCGTTTCTAAGACCATATGGTTGTACTTCTCCAACATATCTTAATTGTTCACATAAATACTGCGGTGCATTCCCCATCTTCATTTTTTGAATAAAATTTAGCGTGTTTAACTCCAGACGTTGTTGTATATTTAGCCATTTTAGAGTGTTAAGCATATATTGTATTGACGTATACCGATTAAATTTTAAAATAGAACGCATTGCTTTGTTCTGCAATTTTTGTAATCTTTCTACTTGTTGTCTTGTGCAGCATGAATATATAATTGTGGAACCGAATTCAAATAATGATTAAATTATGTTATAAATATTTACAGCCGTAATAATTAAAATTTTATTTCTTATTCGTTTAAAAAATCCTATTTTTTTTGACAATTTTTCTACATATAAATTCGATGTGATCTTTAAATTTTAAGTCTTTGTCTATAATAAAACCGAGATATTTTATGCTTTTTACTTTTTCTATTTCTTCATTATTAATTTTTATTATCAAATTACTGTTCATGTTTATTTCCAATAATTTTGTTTTATTTTCATTAAGTTTTAATTTATTCATTTTAAGCCATTTATTTATAATTGTTATATCGTGCAATATATTATCCTTACATTTTTCTGGCGTATCCGCTTCCGTAAAAATCAGTGTATCGTCCGCATAAAGAACTATTTCACATTTTTCTATTATATTTGGCATATCATTTATATATATTATAAATAATAATGCACCCAAGATCGAATCCTGTGGAACTCCGAATTCGTTACCGATTTTATTTGATTTTATATTGTTTACTTTTGTCGTTTGACTTCTTTCCATTAAATATGATTCAAACCATTGCAGTTCATTACCTTGGATACCGTACATATATAGTTTTTGTATTAATATCTCTCTATCTATTGTTTCAAAAGCTCTTTTGAAATCTAAGAAAATTGCCATTATTTTGTTGTCTTTCTGCATATTCTTCCCTGTACATAGTTCACTGCGGTTTCACACGAGAATTTTTTTCGAAACCCAGATTGATATTTCGAAAATATGTTGTTTTCTTCCATATATTTTTCCAACTGTATTTTTAATTTAATTTAATTTTATTTACAATTTCAAACCAAGCCCATAGGGCCAAATATGGCTCACAATACAACTCACTAAAAAATACTACTAAATAAAGTATATATAATTAACAACAAAGTAACAATAATTAATTTACAAAAAATAAAAATAAAAAAAATAAAAATAAAATAGAAATGTGTATAGAATTCTTTCACTTTATATTTACTTATCCCTAATATGATTCCCTGTATAATATTGCGTTCAAATATATAAGATATAAATTAACAAATGCAACAATTAAACGTTATATAATTATTAAATTAATTTAAAGATTGTTACAGTAGGCATATTCTTTTAGTTTGGCTTTAAATACATTGACCGAAAAGTCAAAACTTCTAAGTAATAAGGGTAAAGAATTCCAAATTTTAGCTACCCTGTACTGAAATGATCGCTGAAGGATCGATGTGTTATAAAGAGGATAATTTAATTGAGGGTTCCTTAAGGAACCTGAAAGTATAAAAAGTTCTAGTAAATATTCCGGACATTTGGCCCTGAAAACTTTATAAAAATGTATTAACAACCGCGCGTGTATAAAACTTTTAAAATTGCTTCCTAGAAAGTCTACTACATAATCAGAAACGTGGTCACGGTATCTAAGGTTGTAAATAAATCGAATAATTCGATTGAAAAGAAGGTTGTATCTACGCATTACACGACCCTTGACGCCTGTAAACAATATATACATACAATACAACATATTTGACATCAGCAATGCGTGTGCAATACGCTTTTTAATATAAACAGGTAGATAAAGATTCAATGAATATAATCGGCGTAATGTAAAGTTAATAGTAGAACACAACCAATTTATATGTTGGTCAAAATTAAGTCGGGAGTCAATTAAAACTCCCAGACATTTAATACATTCTACAAACTCAATTTTGTCACCATTTACCATGATATCTAAATTGACGTCATACCTAGGAGATTTAAAAATCATTGCCTTAGTTTTCGCAGAATTAACACAAAGATTACAACTAGACATCCAATCTGAGATATCTGACATTAAAAAATTTATCACACGTTCCAAAACATCTGTAAACTGATGTTCACCAGAAAAAAGAAGCTGAATATCATCTGCAAAAACAAAAATTTTACAAGAAAACCCTTGCGTAACTGTCATAAGATCATTCATATACAATAAAAACAACATAGGCCCAATCACTGATCCCTGCGGGACACCACTAGTCACAGTGGAACAATCAGAAACAGACTCCCTACAATGGACATATTGACGTCTTTCCGTCAGATAAGAATAAATTAAGAATAATTTTTACCACTTTTTCAATTATTTTCACACATGTTTTTAACGTATTTATTGGGCGATACTCTTCACGATTTTTTTGTTTTTTAAACTTTTTGAATTGGTGTCACCATAGAGTCCTTCCAGTTTGTAATTACGGATAGTCGTTTTTTACAAGTAGTTATAGATATACAGCTATGGACATATAAATGGCACATTTTACCATGAATTCTTTCTTATGCTACTATATTGCAAATACTATTAACAACCAACAAGTTTTTGTTTTTTCCAAATGTTTATTATGCACATTTAATATTGCTATAAATTTTAATTGAAATTTATTAATGTAAATAAAAAATTATCATTATGAAAAAAAAACCCATTGAAATTAGCTGGACACATAAATGGCACAATCTTAAAAAAAGAGAAGAAATGGTTTTAATATTGCATTTGTTAAATTTTTTGGTATGTACAAATATTTTACCGTTAATATTTAGTGATGTGGCCTTTGTTTCTGATGACAGCTTCGCACCTGCGACCCATACTTTCTACTAGTTTTTGGCATTTTGTTTTTGTCCTGTGCGGCCGACCACAGTTCGTCCATATTTTTGTAATTTTTCTTGGCGATTTCAACCTTGACTTCATTGCACAGGTTCTCTATTGGATTTAAGTCAGGGCTCTGGGCTGACCAATCCAAAACATCAATCTTCTCCGCACAAAACTATTTTTTTACTAGTTTGGAGGAGTGTTTGGGGTCATTATCTTGCATGAATTTCCATTTTATTGGCATGGAGTTGAAGGCATATGGCTCCATATGGTTTTCTAATATCTAAATACTGAAACTTGTCCATTTTTCCATTGATTTTTATAAGCGGACCTACGCCATGCCAAGAAAATGCACCCCAAACCATAATACTGCCACCTCCATATTTTACCGTCTTCTGAGTGAACCGAGGATTAAACTCTTGGCCTTCAGGACGACGAACAAAGATTCTGCCATCTGGTCCTATCCTGTTAATTTTTGTTTCGTCACTCCATAACACGTTTTTCAAAAACTAATGGGATTTTCCTTATGGGTTCTGGCGAAGGATAATCGTTTTGAAATATTTTTTTTTTTTGAGTGTAGGGGCTTTTTTCTGGAAATGCGCCCAAACAATTTTGCCTCGTTTAGTCTTCTTCTGACAAGGCTTCTTGATATTTCCATGTTAAAATTTTCATTAATATCCGATGCTATCTGCCTTGTTGACTTGAATGGATCAATTATCACCATTCGTACTATAGCTGCATCCGTACGCTCATCTGTTTTTCGTGGCCTTGGCATCCGAATTTTACCCTTAGTCAATATATCGGGATCCTCAACACAAGAATTAATTGCACTGTAGACTTTTTTGCGAGAAATTTGCATTATCTCAGCAATTTCCGCTACTTTTTTCCATCTTCATACATTTTCCATATGATCCGCCTTTCACCTGTGGTATGTTTTCCTGATCCCATTTAAAAAATTTTTTAACTTTTTATATTTATTTTTTATACAAAAAATATTTATTGCTTTGAATTAAATCTACACGACTACTGCCTATTTTAAGTAAATTGCGCCATTTATATGCCATTTTATTTATATTTAGTTGGAGTTATGCGCAATTTAAATTTATGCCAATTATATGTCCATAGCTGTAGATATAAAATTCGAAAAAAACAAACCTATAATATAAAAAAATATAAAATTTAGCAAAAAAAAAACCGCTCATTACTTTAAGGTTACTTTTTACCCCTAGGTTAGCAGGAGTAAGATTAACATGTAAGAATGACATATTAATAGGCAAAGAGTTATCTCGATGGGCATGCCGTTGTTAAAATAATAGGTTTTGTAATAGCAAAGTAAGAGATTACCGTACTTTATTTTTTACAAAATTCATTACCGGGTAACAAAAATTTTTTCTGGAAAGGCGGCCCCAAATTTTCTTCACAAGTATTTAAATAAATATAAAATTCGACCAAAAAAAAAAAACTTTTTATACCGAACAAATGTCCTGCAACAAAACAGACCAATTTCTTTGGTATAAATCGAACACGACCTTCACACCAGCAATAGCCAGAAGAATTGAAAATTAACTTTTGAAGAACAATTTAAGAAAGGTAGTCAGATTTTAATCTCAATAAATGTTTATTTTAGTTTACAACATATCCCAGCAAAAAAGTGACACTCCATCACATTTTCATTTCATCACTAAGAGTTCTTCTTTACGGAGTTCTACTAAACAACATTCAAAGGCGTACTTTGAACGCGCTATTTTGAAATTATTTTTTTAAGTGATAAGATCCCGGTTCTTAGTATAGGGGTACCGGTAGTCAGTAGAAGATTATGAATCGATAACGGCATTTTAGCGGTATTCCCTGCCAACTCTGGTTAATACCAATGTAGTTTATTTTGGAATTTTATTGATACCATTAAAAAAATTAAAATTATTTTTCTATAATAAAAAAATTCCCTCCGAAATACAATTTATTTTTCATTTAAAAATTTGTTTTCAACAAATTCTTATAATATAAGAATATTATTATTTATATATATTAATTATACATTTTTTTTATTGAGACTTTTTATAACCATATACAGTCATAGTCATATGTATTTACACAAACTAAAAATTTGAGTTTGCTTTGAAATAAATCTTAATTTTGCTACTTTATGAATAAATTTGCAACAAAAAAACTTTTCTATCGCGATGCTTAAAGTTTAAAGAGTCTGTTAGTTACACATTTTTTAAATTAATTTGCTGGCTGTTGACTAAAATCACAAAAGAATTCTATACATCTTGTTTTCAAAATTATTTACACAAATTGTTTTTCTCTCAAAAGTATTTACACATTCCCAAAAAGTCGTTGAAAAAGCTTAAATCTTTGAAAATAACGTCAAAATAAAAACGTCAAATGAAAATAACGTCAACCGAAAATAATATAACAATTCAAAAAGCCACTAAAAAGATAACGAAATGGTGAAAATAATGGAAATTCCTGTCGAGAAGCGAGTTGAGATTGTGACGAAATTTAAAATGGGTATATCAGCATTAGAATTGGAAAAGGAGTATGGGGTATGTCGAAAAACAGTCTATAATTTAGTAAAAAAGAAAGATACGTATGGAAATCTACAAAATAGGGTCAGAACTGGTCGAAAATATGTGACAAACAAAATGGAAGATCATTCAATTGTAAAAATATTCGCAGAAAATCCAGTTGCAAGTCCACTTAAAGTTGCTGCAGAGACAGAAAACATCATTGGAAAACATATAAGTGAATCTACAATTCGGAGAAGGTTAAACACATATGATATTAAGACCTACGTTGTGAGAAAAATAATAGATATATCTCAAACTAACAAAACAAAACGGCTGCAGTTTGCTATGGAGTATATCCATAAGCCAGTGGAGTTTTGGCACAACGTATTATGGACGGATGAGTCCTCTTTTCAATTTGAGGGGTCATTTGGAAAAACTTATATGCATCTTTCCAAAGGATCGAAGCATAAAGCAGTACAACCCCTTAATCGTTTCGGTGGTGGCTCTGTAATGTTTTGGGGATGTGTCTCATACAATGGATTTGGAGATCTGGTACCAATAAAAGATACTCTAAATCAGACGGGATACCTTGACATTTTGAATGACCATATTTTTCCTTCAGCTCAGAGACTATTTTCCAATGATAATTGGATTTTACAGCATGATAATGCTCCATGCCACAAAGCATGGTTGCCAACAACGTTTTTAAATAGAGTTGGCCAAGCTGTTTTGCCATGGCCGCCACTGAGTCCTGATCTAAACATAATAGAGAATGTATGGGCGTTCATAAAAAGGCAAAGAACTTTACAAAAAGGCCGAAAACGACAAGAAACAATAGATGAAATAAACAATTTATGGAATGGCCTAGAAATCGAGTTTGTACATAATTTGATTGCATCTATTCCAGCTAGACTACAAGCTGTCATAGACGCTGAAGGAAATTTATCCGGCTACTAATAAAAAAATTATTATTTTTGTTGTTTTACATTAGTTTTAATGATGTGTAAATATTTTTGAAAGAAAATAAATTTGTGTAAATAATTTTGAAAACTGAGGTATAGACATCTTTTGTAATTTTAATCAACAACCAGCAAATTTATTTATAACAATTTTTAACTAGCTTAATCTATACACTTTAAAAATAGCAATAGAGAAGTTTTTTGTTGCAAATTAATTCATAAAATAGCAAAATTAAGATTTATTTCAAAGCTTACTCAAATTCTTAGTTTGTGTAAATACATTTGACTATGACTGTATAATAACTTTGTTCTCGTACGTTACCGCGACCCAATTTTAACAAAAAGCGTTTCTCACACATTACTTTTCGTATGCATGTTATCTGGCAATCTGGATAATTAACAACGTTGAAAACTCAACGTTTATAGATTTTTGCGTATTAATTAAATTCTTCGCGCAAACTGAGGTCAAAGTTAACAAACAAATTTTTTTTGCAATTTTTTAGTTGTTTTTACACACTTTTACCTCGAGCTAATGAAAAAAGTTTACACAAATTTTGCAATCATCACGGTAAGTTTATTATTCGCGCTATGTTTCCATTATTGATTTTAAGTAGTGTTGTTTTTAATTGTTCCGTCCGTAGATGTTATCATAACTATTGTTATGTGAAAGTGCTAAACAGATTGAATTTTATTTTTAGGCTTCACATCACTTTTCGCTGCACAATACGCTTAAAATCGGCATTATGTTATATCGGCATTAGTATTGTTATGTGTAAGTGCTAAAATAATCGGATCATCTGTTTCGTTCCTACATCACTTTTAGCTCAAAAAATCAATGAAAAGCTACAAAATTTAATCTAAAATGGCTCTGCATACTAAAGTAATAGTAGAGATGGGAGTAATTAATTACTTTGTAATGACCATTGCAGGTTTTTATTACCATTAAATCTATAAAATGAAAATTAAAAAAAAAATTCATTACCATTACAAAATGTAATTGCAATGAAAAAAATTTTAATTTCATTTGTTTTCTTTACATGTAATGAAACGTTTTTATAATTTTCATTACAATACGCAATGGTAGTAAAAACAAAAAAATCATTTTCATTTTTTCTACACTAGGTAGACAAATGAAATTTCATTACCATTACTTAACATAATGATGTAAAGAACGTTTTGTTCTTTGTTCTACACTAAAAAATTTACCTTTATGGACATTTTTTTTCGCAATTTTTTTTGGCAACTAGCCACCAAACTTTGATGTATGTCTCTAGATTATAAATTAAAAAAAAAAACCGCACTTAAAAAATAACAAAATTATGGCGGAACGCGAAAAAAGACTTTATGGCAGAAAAATTCAATTAAAAAACTTAATCAGCGATTAACATTCTTCAAACAAATATACTGATGTAAAGTTTCGTTTTGGCAAATTTTTTTTCGCGATTTTTTTTTTTTTTTGCAACTAACCACCAAACTTTGTTATATGAAATAGGCATTATAGTCCCTAGATTATAAATTTGAAAAAACCGCACTTAAGAAATTGCAAAATAATGGTGGAACGCGAAAAAAGACTTTATGGTACAAAAACTGAACTAAAAAACCTAATCAGTGATTAACATTCTGCAAACAAATATATTAATGTAAGAAATTTCCTTTTTGCACATTTTTTTCGCGATTTTTTTTTAACTAAGCCACCAAACTTTGTTGTATGAAATGGGCATTATAGTCCCTAGATTACAAATTTTAAGAAACCGCTCTTAAAAAATTCAAAAATAATGGTGGGACGCGAAAAAAAGACTTTATGGTAAAAAAATTTAATTAATTTATTCAGCGATTTACATTCTGCAAAAAAATCTATTGATGTAAGAACTTTCCTTTTAGGAAATTTTTTTTTCGCGGTTTTTTTTTAACTAGCTCCCAAACTTTCTTGTATGAAACGGGTATGATAGTCACTAGAATATAAATTTTAAGAAACCGCACTTAAAAAATTCCAAAATTACGGCGGGACGCGAAAAAAGACTTTATGGTAAAAAAATTTAATTAAAACACTTAATCAGCGACTTACATTCTGCAAACAAATCTATTGATGTAAGTTTTCCTTTTTGGAATTTTTTTTCTCCTTAGATTATAAATTAAAAAAAACCACACTTACAAAATTGCAAAATAATGGCGGATCGCGAAAAAAGACTATGGTACTAGAATTGAATTAAAAAACTTAATCAGCTATTTATGTTCTGCAAACAAATTATATTGATGCCAGAATTTTCCTTTATGCAATTTTTTTCGCGATTTTTTTTTTGCAACTAGACACCAAAACTTGGTATCAAATATACATACCATAGGCCTCAGATTATGAACTAAAAAATGCTTTTAGTAATTTGTAAACCTCATATTTTTTTAAAATAAAAAACTTCGACAAAAACGGATTGTAATGAAAAACAAATGGGTGTTTCATTACTATGTAAACATTAGGTAAAAGTAATGAAAATTAAAAAAAGGTTCATTTTAATTTTCAAAACAAATGAAAATTAACAAAAATATTCAATACCATTTTTTAACGCAATGGTAATGAAAAAAAAACATTACCATTTCTTCAAAAAATGGTAATGATAAAAAAAGCTCCATTACCATTACATCAAGTAATGGTAATGAAAATGTAATGGTAATGATTTTAGCCCATCTCTGAGTAATAGTACGATCCATTTAGCACTTACAATAATAGTATTACTGATATATACCGATCACGTAGAACTGCAACTAATTATTTCTCAAACTGCGAATGTGCCCTTCAAAAAATATAAAATTTTATGTTCTTCACGCATAGACATGAAGAGATTATTACTGTCATATCTGCTTTATTTCTGAAGGCACACTAATCAATTTGACCTATTTTTTATTTGATTGCCAGTATCAAGAAATTTTCAATTACATTGAGACTGAAAGCGCAAAAATTAAAAATCTCTGAAATTACTCTTTATTCAAAATACAGAATTACAGATTTTAAAGAACTACCATTTGTTCCTATTTGAGGGCATCCTTTTTGTCAACAAGTGTGAGATTTTCTAGCATCATAATTACTATCCACCAAAGGTTTTAGGCGATTTCCTTTATGCTGAAAAAGTTTTATCCAAAAGAGTTGAAAAACTTTTGAAAGTTAGAAGCAAAATTAGGATAAATTAAGGTAGTTTTTAATTGAGTAAAACACAATAACAGTATAATTATTAAAATTTAAGATATCCGCCTGATTAAATGTGTTGCCTCGAAAATGCTGATACCATCAAAAATATTATATATTGTTCTTGAAATGAGCCCGGTTCCGTAGATTTGCCCATATATTTCTTTATATTTTACAATTTAAAGAAAAAAATTTTTTATAGAGTCGAAAATTTCGACAGCAAATTGGACAACCGTAATCAGGCCGACTATTTGGTTTTTGATTTTTTTTTTCCAAATTGGAGTCCTTTATTGCTGAAAAACTTCTTTATATAAACGGCATAATTCGCAACATTGATCATGATCTTTATATTCAAAATTATTTTGGTTACAATCACGTTCTATTTCACATACACCCGTAGAAGTTTTAGTATTACTTGAAAAACAGCTAAAAAAATATAAAATAAAATAATTTATATAAGACATTTTTCGGTGATTTTTTAAACTTTGTGTTATACTTGCCTAGAAACTATAGAAACTCGACGTTCAGTTGAATTACTGCATACTGCTGAATCGGTTAAGGGGTTTAATGCGAAATTGTTATATTTTTCCCCCTTAATAGCTCTAGAATGGCAAACAGTTCTTTGCTTGCGCTGATCTGTAAAATCATGTGCCATTTCCGATATTAAAGTACAAGGTTTTTTATATAACTTATGTTTTATATCATTATGAGATTTAGTAGTACGAGTATTGCACGAACTTCTTAAAATGTTTGTGTTAATGTTAACTATTTTATCCTTGATGTGAAATTGGGTCGACAACTCAACTTTAGGAGCTATTATACCCTAGAATCAGTATATTAACACCTCAATTCATAAAAGCTTTGTAAAGTTATAGCAGGTTTACAAAACATAATTTTCATACAAAATTTGTTCAATAAACCTCCTATAATTTTACAAAGCGTTTATGAATTTAGGGGTAAATACATATGTATAAAGTACAATTTGATTTTAAACTTTTGCTGTATATATAAGTGAGAATCACTTACCGGAAATGCTGGTGTTGTTTTCATTAACAACTGTGTTGTATTTCTATGGGGACAGTGCAGTTTGGGTTCGATATATTGTATTAGATCTATTATAAATCCCTGATAATAAGATAATCTACGACCACTTTGCCATAATGTTATTTCTAATGGCTCTTTATTTAAGTTGTTGATAAGTAATGTGATTGATGTGGCATCCTTAAAGTATCCTTCCATTTTAAAGTTTTCGTGGCACAATAATGGAATGTAGGGTTCTAAAGCACCTGTACGAAAAAAATAACCCATCGTTTTAATGGTCACCTCTAAAAACCCGTGGCTACATAACCAAACTCCAGGACAGGTAACCTTTAATAAGTAGATATGTTTTTAGTCTCTAAATTTTAAAAATAAAACGTAAGATGAAAAATTAAGGGCTTTCATATAAACTCGTATTCTACTCGTAAACGGTGTTAACCTGATATGTTTATGAGTTTAATGTGAACTCCATATATAAAAAATATGATTTGTACAATATTTATAAAAGGTTTACAAGAAATTTAAGAGTGTATATGAAAATTCCTATTATAAAAAATGTATTGAAAAAATACCCTACGGGAAATTTTAACAAACTGTCACCGAACTGGCCCCTTTATATGAAATAGACTGGTCACTTTTAGGAGGTGGAAATTGACCCATTGTGACATGTCACAAGACAAATCCTAGGACAGGTTACTGAACTCTCATAAAAAACAAAGTTCAGGGACCTGTCCTGGGATTTGTCTTGTGACATGTCACAAGGGGTCAATTTCCACCTACTATGACGCCATGTAACAGTGACCAGTCTATTTCATATAAATTTCCCGTAGGGTAGTAATAAATAATAGCTCTGTTCCAGGTTACGTTCCCACGGGTACCCAATTTTACCAGAAAGCGTGTCTATTGTTAAAATCGCGTGTAAATTGTTGTTTTGGGTGTTGCGGTACCCGCAGCAACGACGTCGAACAGACCTAATGTTGTTTTACTAAATTTTAAGAAAAAATCCAATACAAGAAATAATTACACACAGAAAAAAAACAGGGGGAACTTTATCTAAGTGCTATGTAATTATACAACTACATAAGTTCGAAGTAAGTTTTACAATTTTCTAGCAAAATATATGCATTTTTTCGGATATTTTCCACTACACATGTATATATTTTGCAAGGATTGTATATATTTTACAAAAAAATGTGCATACTTTACAAGAACTTTGTAAAACTAACTTGAAAATTATGTAGTTGTATAATTACATAGCACTTAGATATTATTCCCCCTGTTTTTTTCTGCGTGTACTTTGCTTTATTTTAGGTTTACTTACTGCTTGCAATTTTATACATATTTTAACATGAAATCTTTGGGAGTTCATTGCTGTGTTTAAAATAATTTACAACAAATTTTATTTGGTATTATGGAGCAATGGGGTTGTTTTAAATACAAAATGTTTTGTTTTGGTATCCAAAAACGTTGTCATGTTTATTTTGAACGCTTAAGAAACAATTAGCAGACATGCGTTCTTTCTAAAGTTAATAGAAAATGAGAACCTGTGAATTCTCGGAGCAAATTTAGGTCTCAAAACTTACTTTTCACACACAATTCCATAAAGTATACTACGATTTTAAGATTATATAGAACTTCAGGTTTCTTATTTATTAACTTACTGAAAAAATTCTATTCTTAAACAAATTCCAATAGGTCAAATTGATCAAATACTTTTCCAATGAGATAAATGAACAAATTGTACGGCGTAGCCTTTTCAAATTCATGGGATTTTAGTCGGCTCCTTGAATGTATACATGATCGGGCTACATCACGTAGAGTACTGTGGACATCGGGCTCTAATGGTAAATGTAGACAAGCCAATACGGAATACAACCAATCCCCCAGCCATTGATCGCTGGAGGCTAGATCGAAAACTTTTACTGAAGATGCAGCTGCGGAAGAAGAAGAGCAGGCGGCAACTGGGGGGAATAATGATGTAGATTCGTCATTATTTTCTCCCTTTAACCAATCGCTAAGCATTGTAAGCAACTGTTCCAGAGTACGTTGATTTAAACGTAATATTACACTAAGTAATGGCAGATTTTCTTGGCAAAACTTTAACCAGGCCAATTCATCGGTAATCAAGGGAGGCTCTAAACAGTTGTCGTAGCTATGATTAGCTAAGTGTTGGCGTAGCATCATGACTTTGGAACGTGTTCTAATGAAATTGATGGACTGTATATTTTTCCATTCAATTGTGGGCAAAAGATTACGATTGGGCATTTCATCTAGGCACTTTTGAAATAGAAAATAATAATACTTTTACTTCAATAACTAGCAATTTTTGCCTTACCTCCCGTTTTTCCATGTTGTAGAAATTAGTCTCCGAATTTTTTCTTTCAACATTTTTGGGTCTCTTAACAACTACCGCCGGACACCGTTTTCGCTCGTACAGCATATGCATTAAATATTCTTCACCATTTTGCGGTAGTTTAGAGGGATCAAAGTCATTTCCTGGTGGTATTATTTCCAAGGCTTGTTGTTGAAATGTTTCTTGTTCTTCCAATTCCATAATTTATAAAAAACAAATGGTAACAAAAGACGACAGAAAAAACTCAGCTGTTTTCGTTCCAAAACAGTGTTGCAAAGAATTTAAAAAGGATGGCAACGACAGCGATGCTGCTGCCATGAACAGTGATGGGTATTGAAATTTCCTGTTTTGTACCAAAATCAGAGCTTTGAAAAATTTTTCTGATTCGCATAAATCACTTATATGCATTTATAAATAAATCGATGCCATTTTGTTCCAATTTTAATGATTCAGAAGCATGGAATTTCTTGCCCTACTTACTAATAAACATTAGAAATAAATAAAATAAAATTAATAAAAAAAATATATATATATAAAAATAACGAATGTGTATCATTTTATAAAATTCCAGGTAAGAATTTCTTTATTTACATTATTAGCCCGTATTCTGAAAAAATAAAATTTTGTTCTTAGTTTTGTGGGATATTAATCAAGAATTTACAATTTAGAAGGTGGAATTTGTTGTCATTGTTGTGAAGGTAAGTACAGGCCCATGACTTCCATTTGTAAAAAACCGGACTTACATTGGTTAACTAGATTGGAAGATATAATTGTTTTTGCTAAACTACTGTTTTTTGAAAGAATATAAATTGTTTCAATTCCATTTCGTTCCGCGTTCCATTCCATTTCGTTCCCTGTGTTTAGTGTTCCAATTCCACTCGTTCCCCGTTTCATTCCATTTCGTTCCGATTTGCAGCCCTGTTTCATTCCATTTCGTTCCCCTCTTGGTGGTTTGTGTCTAGGGTTTACAGGGCGTCTCGTTTATTGAAATCAACAGGGTGTCCCATTCATTATAATCAAGTCTTTTTTCTTCCAAGCGCCTAAAAGTATGCTGTATATATATGGTTTCGTTCTTAGCTAATGGAGACTGCAGTTAAGCAATTCAGTGTTGCCACTTACCTTTTGTACTAAAATAAAAACACAATTTCCTTTGTTCCTATACTTTTATTCTTTAACCCATTTCTTACCAACTTTAAAGTTACATTAAAACATTGTCAAAATTCTAAATTTAAAGATCATGAAACGGTTTTCAGATTTGTTTTATATATAAATAAATTTTAAAAATATATTTTTCACTCGTCGAAAAAAGCACTTTTTCAAAAAATAAATATACATAAAAAATGGTATACAAAAGTGAATATTATTTAAATGTATTATTTTAAATGTAAAAATTACAAATATGTAATTTAAATAGTCACAATTCTTTACTATATAGTAACACTTTGTTGTAACTTTAAAGTCACATTGGCAAATAACATACCAACAGTAAATTTACCAATTTCTAACTACCCGGTGAAAAATGTTAAAATTTGTTCATATATGAACATATGTGTAGGGATTAGGGATGCCGAACGGGACTGGTTTTTACAAATCCCGGGATTCGGGATTTTGAGAATTGAAATCTCGGAATCCAGGGATTTTTCGGGATTTTTCCGTTTCATTATCTTTTTAAATTTAAAAATAAATAGCTGAAATAAACCCTACAAATTAAAATAATTCATTAAAAATCTACTTATTTATTTCTTGTAGTATAAAAAAAATAAACAAATTAATCCGGATTCACAATGCCGCATAGTGGAGTAGACTAAAGTACAGTACCCCGTTTTTGTATCTAATGCGAGAAGTTTTCTCATCGAGAAATGCATGGTCATCCTGCATTAAACAGGGTGATTTAAGCGATGATAAAATGGACTGGAGTTGAAGCCGTAAATCTTTCAGATATTGTAACTTTTATAACCGAGTACACACGTAGTTTTGTAAAATACCTAATTAAATTAGAAATAACTTACATGCAGCGCATTACTAGCTGATTTGGTTTCATATATATTTTATTGTCTGCGACTTTCATGTTTCACATGTTTTTTGCAAAAATTTTTGATGCGAGAAATACAGAAACGGGGTGCAGATTGCATGATACGAAAAATATGGATGTGCGAAAAAGAAAGGAACAAAATCTGCTCAGAGTGGAGTACTACAGCGTTGTAAATCAGGCTTTAAACGAAAATACACCAATAGAAATAAGTACGTAAAAATAGGAGAAAAAGTTACTAGTAATTAGCAAAAAAGTTTCGCCATAAAAACTACCTAAATCAGCAGAACTTGTTTGCTAAATAATTTGTTAAATTTCCGAAATATAAGTAATATACTTATGAGGTTAATTTAATTAATTTCAAATTACAATTTATCTCTGAAACTTCTGAGAAAAAAAACTTTTTAATTAAAAGTTGCAAAAAACACTGCTATGTCTACAAATTTTTAGTTATATTTGTCTAAAATTAATTGAATGCAAATACAAACCTTTCTAATGAAATCGTCAAAAATATTAAGTGATTAACGGTCCATTCGATTACTGGATAATTTGTACAAATTTTTACTGGATGGCATTCGTTTACATAAATGCTCAGTAAACAGAAATAAAAAAGAGAGAATAAAGTGACAGTTCTACATTGAGAGTTTCTAAGTCTTCTTTTTTTCCTTGCAAATTTTTACTGAACAAATTTTTGCCAGTAAGAATTTGCAAGCAGAAAAAAACATAGTTCCAAAACATATGTTTGTTTATTGTAAATAAAAAGAATTATTTTCCAATTATGTTATTTTATGGAAATGCAAAGCAGTAAAACTTTCAAAATAAATTATGGAAAAGATAAGAAAACCTTCTAAAAATGTTCTGATTAAAGTTTAACATCAAAAATTCTCTTCCTTCATACACGGAAAAAATAAAAACTGTATAATTATCGAAGTACTTAGGTAAAATACAACACGTGTTTAAGAATTAAGTGTGAATGCAGCCTTAGAAAATATATTTTATTTAAAGACTTGTCTAACTTAGCAGAAAACTTTTGAAGTTGTATTTTACCGAAGTACTTCGGCAATTATACACTTTTTATATATTTTGCGTGATGCTATGACCAAATTTTGTTAAAGTTTTCGAGTTACTGCAATCTGCATTTGAATTCAGATTCTAGTTGATGTAAGATAAAACTGCAACTTAACAGAAAAAATTCCAGCACGCGCTTTTTTTGGCGGAATATCTCTTTTTTGTGAAAAAATTTTTATAAAATTTTAACAATAATTTTAATTCAGTTTCTAGTAGAAGTAAGGATAAAAATGCAACTTAACAGCAAAAAACGCAAAACCCGCTTTTTTTTTTGGCGGAATATCTTTTTTTCGCGAATATTATAAAATTTTATTTAGGGTCAGCATACATTTAGATTTTTCTTTAAAAAATTACAGACGTGCGTATTTTAATAAAATATTTTATTTTATAATAAACCTACAAAAAATTTCATACATTTTTTTTTATTCAATTGCGGTAACTTCAAATTTTATCAAAATTTGGTCCAGAGCACCATGAAAAATGAATAAAATTAGCAAAATTCTAAACTATATCCACTCAGCGTGCATTACTTATCAAAAGGAAAGTTTTTATATCCAAATTGCCCTATTTTAAACATATTTTCTGCACCATATTGAATTTCTGATAAATCGCGAATTTCAAGAAAACCTGAAACACGTTACGAAAAACGCTTTAAAGCAATGTTTTAACAGTGTTTTTATTTCACAAACGGTTGTAAATTTTGTATGAAAAGCGCTCCTAAAATACAGTTTGTGAACGTTCGAAAAGCAATCCAAAATAATGTTTTTCAACGCTGTGAAAACGCTTTTTTTGTACCATTGACAACAAACGCTTTCACAGCGCTTTGTTTTTTGTACCGTCTTCAATTTCCACCTGGGAAGTGACAAAATGAAAAAACAAACATTACGTTAAAATTCTGTACAATTTTCTGAACAATCTCCTTGCCTTTCGAGGCGATTTTAGCCACTATTTTGATCTTTAAAAATAAAGGCAACGAGAATAATATTAGAAAAAACTTTAATCGTTTCTAATTTATTGGCCACCACTGTATACCGCTGGACGCGCCTTGAAAAAAACATTCATATTATACCCATATTGTAAGGTGCTCCTAAACTATACTTTATCCAAAATAATTTTGCAGTTTTCATTACTTACCAATTTCCAATTTCAATACCCAAATGATTGGTAGCCGTCGAAGCAAACCACGAATAACTCTTTAAAACAGCAGGATCAACACCTCGCAATTCAATTTCTAATTTACTATAAAGTTTTTCCTTTTCTACCAATTGGGCGGCAGGTGTTGGTATTGTTGTGATTGAATTGGATGGTGAAGTTACGGCATTGGAACCTTCTGTGGCAAAACACCGAAAAGCTTTTAAGTTTGTTGCGGCCCGTGAAGCTATCAAATTTCTAACAATCTATAAAATAAAACATTTAAATTAAAATTTGTATTTCTTGCCATTAAATTAACTTACCGAAATCATTTCTTTTTTTTTTTTTGCTTAAATGAGAGGTTATGCACAGAGAACGAAGCCGATCGGCTTATAGCCGCGGCTAAGCCGCCGCCGACCATTTTTCAGGTACTCGAGCCGCCGCCGAATTTTGCGACTAATTTCGGTTATAAAATATTAGCCGACTGTATCAGCTAAGCCGGTAGAAATGAGATTTTTTAATCTTTCTTATACAATTAATTAACTCGCAGTATAAGATTTTCAATATAACTTTTTTTAACTGTGGTATCTTAAAAAATTAAAAATATACGAGTTTTCTTAATAAATCGTCGGCTTTAGTCGACTTTTAGTCGCCGCCGAGTTTTTTACCGTTTAGCCGCCGCCGCCGAAGATTTTTCGGCTTTAGTCGACTTTTAGCCGCCGCCGGCTTTATTTTTGTTCAGCCGCCGCCGGCGGCAATTTAATATCAGCTTCGTTCTCTGGTTATGCAAGTATTGACAGAATAATAGAGTTGTGTCGTTCATGAACGAACTAGTTCATTTGAACGGTTCAGTTCATTGAACGATATGACATCGTTCATCATTATTCGTTCTTTTCGTTCATCGTTCTTTTTTGTAGTCATAAAAAGTTTGTATACCTTTCTTCTTAATTTTATTACAGAATTAAATGTTTTTCTTAATAATTTCAAATTTTTAATAAAATTGTAATTTTCTGACACTATTAGTCTATGCACAATAAAATTAATATAAACATGTAACATGTAGTGCGCCAATAAATTGTCGAATGAACGACACCGTTCACGAATCACTGTTCAGACACAGCTCATGACAAAAAAGAACGATAACAAAAAAGAACGATTTGAACGAACTAGTTCAATGAATTTTATTGAACGATATGACCGAGTCCCCAAAAAGAACGATTAAGCCCAACTCTACAGAATAACAACTTATTAAATAATATATTTTAAATAATATATTTTATTATTTATTAAATAATATATTTTAAATTAGTTTTTAAGATGCTAGTCTGTAAGGATAAATTGTATCCATAGACTGAAATTAAATAAATAAACAGCTGTAGTAAAAAAGCATGGGAACCACAGTATACTGGATAGCAGGATAACATGGTTGCACTAATCGCGGCACATGTATTAAGCGGCCTATATACGATCAAGCATACTGTCCAGCTTGTTTGACAAACAAAAAATTGTTTTTGGAATACATGGTCAAGCATGCTGTAAAATTAACGTTCAAAAACAAAATTAACACAGCGGATGATAATGCCGAAATTATTTTTATTAATTTTTTTCTTTGCATTTTATTTTTTTTTTTCTGATTTTGCATTTTTTAGTTTATTTATTAACGTTATCCCTTTTTTTGTTACAAAAAAACTAATTAAAAATCATGGATGGTAACCGAAACGATGCGGTTATCGGTAAGGGTAACGCTATTTTAGATTATTTCGGTAACGGTATTTTAAGAGTAACGCTATTTAATTTATTTCGGTATCGGTATTTTAAGGATAACGGTTTTTTAGTTATTTAGGTAACGGTATTTTAAGGATATCGGTAGTCAGTTTTTTCGATGCATCCCTCAATTTTTTTTACGAAAAACAAACGAGATTAAAAACAGAACCAATATACCAACTTAATTTACGAAAAATACTCAATAATACAGTGCAATTGCCAAAAACAGAAAATTAAAAATATCGGAACGGTATTTTAGGGGTAACGGTATTTCATTTATATCGGTAAGGGTATTTTAAGGGTACCGATATTTAATTTATTTCGGTATCGGTATTTTAAGGGTAACGGTATTTCGGTAACGGTATTGTAAAGATAGCGGTATTTCGGTTACTTCGGTAACGGTATTTTAGGGGTAACGGTGGTCAGTTGAAAGGGTTTTGTATCGATAACGGTATTTTAGCAGTATTGCCTGCCAACCCTGCTTTTGAGAAGCGTCGCATACAAAATGTTTATTTATTACACAGTGCAGCACTAAAATCTTGAACCAATTGAGACCCCCAAAATCTGAAAGCTTATGATGGTAGAAAAAAAACCCTAGCTGGGTTTTGAATTAGCTGTTTTTTTAAATTCATTTTTGAAGTTTTCGACTGGGAGGAGGATTTTAGTACATTTTTTTAAGAACATGTACTGATTCTTAAGTCTATATCTCGTGAACTATTGGAAATATTGCTTTTCTCACTTCAGCAAATTTTTACCTCTTAATTAGATCTAAAAATTTTGCCTTGAGATAAAATCAAAAAAACAACAACATCTTACTGAAAACAGCAAAACTGTCAAAAAAAACGTAAAATTTCATCATATTTTTCTATGGTTTTTCACACTTATTTCAGAAATTGCTACGAACTCGATCAAGGCAAAATTTTTAGATGTACCCAGTGTAGAAATGGTATTGACATATCATTATTTTTTGGACTAATTCCTTACTGAATTAATTCACCACTGAATTCATTCAATTTCATTTTCATTCAGTGAATTAAAAAAAAAAAAAAATACATTCAGTGAATTAAAAAAAGAAAATTTACGTTCAGTGAATTAAAAAAAAATAAATAAAATTACGTTCAGTGAATTAAAAAAAAAATACGTTCATTGAACTCAAAACCTGTTTTCTGCTGTTCACTAGAAGAAAATATTTATTTACAAATAAAATTTGCAACTAATGCGGCCTATAGACTACTCAAGTAACTTGCACAATAATGAGTTTGTGCAGGTCAGTTGAACAGTGTGTGGCCTGGTTTGTGTACTTGTACAAGTATATTTTTAGACTTGAGTAAAAATCAAAACGATTTTGATTTTTACGCAATATTTTAGAACTTGTACAAGTCATTTGCGCGGTGTATGCTGAAATTAGCAAAGTTCAGCAGTAATTTTTGAAGAGTGAACATCATAAATACGGATAAAAAAATTTAAAATATGAATTAACGTAAAGTAAAAAATGTTAATATAAATTTATTGACATCACCAACGAATTTCAGGTATTTTGGCCTGCACAAAGTGTTAAATAAAGCTTTTAAATGCTAATATTGCCTTATATAAATAACAATCCGCTACATGTTTCTGCTGCTACGTGTGAATTAAAATGAATATTGTACAGTTTACTTGAATGGTGTGTAGCGAGTAAGGTGACTTGAACAAACTCGTTATTGTGCAAGTGACTTGCATAGTCTATTTGCCGCATAAGCAATTTTACAGCGTTTGCTAGTGAAATAAACAAATTACATATATATTAAGTGTTAGAGAAATCCGATGCACTTTATCAACCTACATGATTAAAAAATAAAGCCTTTTTCTATTAAAAATAAAAACTTTACAGATATACATAGATGAATTTGGAAGAAATATAACTATTAATTTTTCAAACTTATGCTTCCCAGTAAAATGTAGATGCTTCACTACGACGTATTTCATTTATACGTTTTTACAATACAATGTTTTCTTCTACTGAACGGCAGAAAACAGGCTTTTAATTCAGCAGACGTAATTTTTGTTTTTCAATTAAGTGAATGTAATTTTTTTTTCAATTCAGTGAACGTATTTTTTATTTTTTAATTCACTGATCGTAATTTAATTTTTTTTAATTCACTGAATGTAATTTTATTTTTTTTAATTCACTGATTGTAATTTTATTTTTTTTTTTAATCACTGAATGTAATTTTATTTTTTTTTAATTCACTGAATGAAAATGAAATTGAATGAATTCAGTGGTGAACTAATTCAGTAAGGAATTAATTCACTTTTTTTCCGTTCGATTTATAAATTTTAACGCGTTCACCAGTGAATTAATTCATTTGATTTAATAAAGAGAACTATTGCAATGGAATTAATTCTTTGAATTTATTGTTTGATGAACGCGTTCAGTTGAACGAATTCAGTGAATTACTTAAGAAAAGGAATTCATTCAATTCTAAAGAAAATTGAATTCAATTGGTAGTGAATTTATTCAAAAAAGAATTAATTCTTCAGAGCTCTGGTTGTGGAGCGTGAAAATTCCAACTTTTTTTTTGGACCAGTCTATTGCTCAGTCTAAATTCAGTATAAGATAAATTCTGACATGTTTAGTTATTCACAAAAAACTTATTAAGCGGAGAATACATGGAGTAGGAAACAAAAAATATCAAAAAGTTTTGATAACACGAATTGCACGAATGTCAACACGCACATTAACATACACAAATGAACATTAGTAAAAAAATTGACATTTTTTCACGAATGTTCCTTCGTGTATTCTCCGCGTTAAAACACATTTAAAGGATTTTTGTTATTGTTGTGCATATTACCTAATTTCTTTTATTAAACTGTAAATAAACTCAATTTTTTAAATTGTCAGGTTATTTTTTTTTAAATTAAGCTAGTTTTATCAAGAGTCTGATTTTTGGAATGTGGCAACCTTAGTTGCAGCAGTAGCAGCGTGCTAAAAAAAAAGATTGGGTTGTCAACAACAAAAATAACTGGCCAACAAAATGTTTTTGTTTTTGTATACATAATAAAATACCCATTAAATCACGTTAACTCATGCCAAAAATGTGCTTTGAAATGAATTTACAAGTTTGTAAAATATAAAAATGTATTTTTTTCTTTACGTTGATTTCAAGTGGGCTCCTACGTGTTACCTCTGTTACACATACATGCATACATACATATAATATTTTTAAGTCCTGCGTGGGTTTTTCATTCATGAGTTCATTTTTACTTGCTCTTACAAATATGTATAGACAACCGCAACAAAAATATATAAATACATACACAAATTGTTACACGAAATTTACTCGTAAAGCACCGTAAGTTGTTTTAGTTTCACGTGAAAATTGTTTAGAGTTTGTTTTCACGCAAATTTAATATACAATTTTCTTGGGAAAAAGTGACATTTGGTGTTTATTGTGTCCTTATTATAAAATTAAAAACTTGTTAATTTTTACAAATTAAATTGTAATTTGCGGCCTTTAAAGTTCGAGTGAAATTTTTCCACGTGAAAAACAACTTACGGTGCTTAATGCTAAAAGCAAACCTAATATATATGTAAATACAGAATTGGAAGTTATTAATTACACTGTGATCACTATATCACTGAATCTGTATTAATTTTACTTAACAGCTCAGCTGGAAATATTGTCTAAAAGACAATGGGTGCGGTCGGCAGATACAATTTGACAGTCAACAGTTCTACAACAGTTGTGCAACTATCTGCTGAACGACCTGATCACTAACCGCTCAATCTGAGCGCTGTCATATTTTGGTAGGGTAAAAAATGTTTGCTACTTTTGATCAAAAGTGATACTTTTGTTGTTGTTGATTTTAAAAAATGTTTGTTTTGTATGATTGACAAATAAAAACATACAAATATAATTAAAAAATAATAAAAAATTTATAAAATCAAAGGAAAATATAGAAAAAATGTATTTAAAAACAAAACAAAGAAAACATCGTTCAGCAGAGTAAGTAATTACAATTACAGTAATTACCGCTACAAGTCACCGGTATCAGTTTAAGGTTTATCTGCCGAATGCTACCAATGTTGGTAGCAGAGCTTTAAAGAATTAATTCCTTTTTTAAATGAATTCCCAAAAATTTAATTCGATTTTTTAATTCAAGGAATGAATTCATTAATAAGACAAGCAGGAATTAATTCCTCTGAATGAATTCAAATTTAGAGAATGAATTTCCCTAACCAAAGCATTAAGCATTAAAATTAAAGAATTCATTCAATACGAGGTAATTCAATTTTAAGTCAAGTGATTCATTCAATTCTAGTTAATTCAACTTTTTGTCAAGGAATTAATTCCCTGAAGAAATTAACTTTTTCGTTTAATTCCCATTCAATAAAAGCGCCAGTGCTATTATGGCTTATGTGAATAAATTTAAATCAAGGTTGGTTACCGTTATTGTTATAATACCGTTATCGCTAAAATACCGTTTCAAATTGAATACCGTTACCAAAACCTATAAAAGTTTCCAAATGCCGTTATCGTTACCGATACCGTTATTTTTATGGGTAGTTACCGGCAGAGCTTTGAAGAATTAATTCCTTAATTCAATTTTTCAATTCTGAATTAAAAATTCGATGAATTAATTCACTAAGCACCATATATTGAATGGAATTAATTCATATTTGCTTTCGTTCGATTTATTTTGTTACGAATTAATTCAATTGCAATAGTTCTTTTTATTAAATCAAATGAATTAATTCACCGGTGAACGCGTTCAATTTTATAAATCGAACGGAAAAAAAAGTGAATTAATTCCTTACTGAATTAATTCACCACTGAATTCATTCAATTTCATTTTCATTCAGTGAATTAAAAAAAAAAAATAAAATTACATTCAGTGAATTAAAAAAAAAATAATAAGTTCACTGAATTGAAAAAAAATAAAATAAGTTCACTGAATTAAAAAAAAATAAAATAAGTTCACTGAATTCAAAGCCTGTTTTCTGCCGTTCAGTAGAAGAAAACAATAATGTACAAATAAAAGTTTTAAATAAGCAATTTTACAGCGTGTGCTAGTAACAAATTAGAAACCGGATGCTGTTTATCAACCTACATGATTCAAAAATAAAGCCTTTTACTATGAAAAATAAAAACTTTACAGATATAGATAAATTTGGAAAAAATATAACTATTAATTTTTCAAACTAGTTATATAATTATATTTTTTTTCCAAATTTATCTATATCTGTAAAGTTTTTATTTTTAATAGTAAAAGGCTTTATTTTTGAATCATGTAGGCTGATAAACAGCATCCGGTTTCTAATTTGTTACTAGCACACGCTGTAAAATTGCTTATTTAAAACTTTTATTTGTACATTATAGTTTTCTTCTACTGAACGGCAGAAAACAGGCTTTGAATTCAGTGAACTTATTTTTTTTTTTTTAATTCAGTGAACTTATTTTATTTTTTTTTTCAATTCAGTGAACTTATTATTTTTTTTTTAATTCACTGAATGTAATTTTATTTTTTTTAATTCACTGAATGAATTCAGTGGTGAATTAATTCAAAAAGGAATTAATTCACTTTTTTTCCGTTCGATTTATAAAATTGAACGCGTTCACCGGTGAATTAATTCATTGATTTAATAAAAAGAACTATTGCAATTGAATAAATTCATTGAATTTGTTGTTTGATGAACGCATTCAGTTGAATGAATTCAGTGAATTACTTAAGAAAAGGAATTCATTTAATTCTAGAGAAAATTGAATTCGATTGGTAGTGAATTCATTCAAAAAGGAATTAATTCTTCAAAGCTCTGGTTACCGGTATTTATTAATTTATATAAAAAATGCAAAACTTTTAAATTTTTTATAATAATCTTGAGTTCTTTTTACCAAGAATATTTACACTCACAAAAGTTTGTCGGTAGAATCTACTGAAAATGACAGTTAAAACAAAGGTATATGCAGTTAAAAAGGCGACCTTTAAAATAACTAAAATTTTTGTAATTTTTAACTGTTGAAAAACAACAAACAAATGCATTAAAAATAACTACCAATGTCGTAAAATTAACTGATAAATTTTTACTACAAAAATTTCAAAACAACTGACAAAATCGGTAAAAACTACTGTTCTTCACAGTTAATTCTTTTTGTGTATAAAAGTATATTTTACTGAAAAAAATAATTTTTTTTCCAATTACAAGAATTTTTAACTGATTTAAACAACTGTTACAAAATTGCAGTACTTTTCGTTAGTTGTTTTATTAAATAACCGTCATAAAAATAGTTTTGCTTTTTTCTATAGAAAAACTACTGTAATTACTGTTAAAAACAACTACTGATTACTACACAAACAACTGTCAGGTAGTAACTGTCAAACTTTTTTAAGTGTATAGATAATAAATTTCATTTACTGAAACTACCAGCATTGCATTTAAAGCTTGTAATCTGGGATTTTGACGCTTAAAATAAAAAATGTGATAAGTTTTTATAATACCGGTACGTACCGGTGTTGCAGTTTCGATAACGGTATACCGTTACCGAAACAGTCTTAAATACCGTTACCTTTACCGTTACCGCAAAAAACAAAATTTGATACCTTTACCGTTACCCTTACCGTTATTCGTTTCGATAACCAACCTTGATTTAAATGCGCTTATAATTAAAATACTCAAACTTTACAAAGTTTTAAAAATTTCTAAACATTAGGTTTTTGTGTCATGAAGTCTCAAAAATTACAATGAACGCGATTTTTGTAAACTTTGTCCTCATTATACCTATGGCCCTATTTTTCTTGTAGGAACTACGGGAACTTATATATATATGAGCAAATCTACGGAACCGGGCGATTCCATGTAACTCGGCATTTAAACCATTTTAATAACAATATATAATATTTTTGATGGAATTAGCATTAACTTTTTCAGCATAAAAGGCAATCGCCCAAAACCTTTGGTGGATAATAATTATGATGTTAGAAAATCTCCCACTTGTTGAAAAAAATAGGTGCCCTCAATTAGGAACAAATGGTAGTTCTTTAAAATCTGTAACTCTGTTTTTTGAATAAAGAGTAATTTCAGATATTTTTAATTTTTGCGCTTTCAGCCTCAATGCAATTGCAAATTTTTTGATACTGACATATAACTGACAAGTAAACAAAAAAATTGAGATCAAATTAATAAGTGTGCCTTCAAAAATAAAGAAAATATGACAATAATAATCTCTTCACCTCTATGCGTGAACAACTTGAAATTTGATATTTTTGAAGGGCACATCCGCAGTTTGAGAAATAATTAGTTGCAGTCCTGCGTGATTGGTATATATCGGTGATACTATTATTGTGTGTAAGTGCTAAATGGATCGTACTATTAGTTTAGGGTCCAGACCCATTTTAGGTTAAATTTTGTAGCTTTTCATAGATTTTTGGAGCTAAAAGTGACGTAGAAACCAAACGGATAATCCGATTGTTTTAGCACTTACACACAACAATACTAATTGCGATATATGTATATCATATAAGCCAGATTTCAGTCATTAATTCTTTTATCTGTGGATGTGCTAGTCAATTTAAATAAAGTTGGATTTTTAGCGTATTGTGCAGCGAAAATTGATGTAAAGGCTAAAAATAAAATCCGATCTGTTTAGCACTTTCACATAATGACAGCTATGATAAGATCTACCGTTCCAGATAGATTGGACTCCATGATTCTTAAAACTGTGGATGTGCCTTCAATTTGAATTTAACCTTTTAGCGAATTTTGGAGAAAGATATGTTGAGAGGATACGAAATTCGTGCGATCCGTTTAGCACTTTCAAATAATAATAATAATGAAGATATGTACCATTCAAGATATATTTAATCCCATAATTCTTTAAACCGTGGGCACAAGTCCAAACATAGACCGATTTAAACCAAAATATATAGACTTCGTCCTTGGGCCGATATAAATCGGTCTAACAAATCTTAATATTTGCGACCTATAGCGTGCGTACAAGAAACCAAATTCGGACTCAGCATGGAAAAGTTACTTGAAAATGTGTGATCGCATGCCCGAAAAATCCAAAAATTTAAAAATATTTATTAGCGAAAATGTGTGCGGTTTTTTGTTTATAACTTTTTCAGCACTCAAAAAAATTTATTCACACAAACAGATTACTTCTTTTTAATGTAAAGGGTTTTTCAATAAGAGCGCTACAAAAGTAAAAAAGTTTAAATAAAACAAAAACGGTTTTGGATATCAATGAAATTCTTTATTCCTGTGAAAGTACGTTCGATGCCATTATGTATGGAAATCGATCTCTTTTGCATGGCCACCACGGGTACGCTTGCAGAAGTCCAGACGCTGAACCCAATTTTCGACGGTTTTCAAGCATAAATCGGCCGATACTGCTGCAATTTCACGTTCGATATTCGTACGAAGTTCATTAATCGTCGCTGGCTAGTTGGCATAGACCATAGATTTGACGTAGCCCCACGCTCAATTGTTGATCTGCTAGGACGATTATGACGACCATAAATTGGACGTAGCGCTCTTAACGTTGAGGCCACTGACTCCGAATTTCGGTAGTAAATTTTAATAATTTCGACTCGTTGTTGGCTCGTATATCTTTCCATCATGAAATGGCAAACCTTACTGAAGAGAAATGTCAAAAGAGCGGCAAGAAATATGGCGTCGTTTGCTGTCCCTGTCTTTCAACTTTTGTAGCGTCCCTCTTGAACAACCCTTTATTTTAAATAAGTTAATCTAGAAAAAAATGTGCCACTAATTTGAAATTTTTCATTTTTAAAATCTGAAATCGACCTGTTTCGTAGATTTTCCCATATACCTTTGCAGGTCGCAAATACGAAGATATTTTAATGAAATTTGGTTCGCTGACTTATATGGTCCCAAGGACAGAACCTATTGATTCTAGATAGGATCGGTCCATATTTGGACCTATCGCCCATATGGGCTATATTTCCGATTTTCTCTTCTGTTATCATTTTATAGAAAATTTTGACACAAGTGCATTTTAACCCATTCTACTAATATTGAAATAATCTTTCCCCAATTTTAGAAGGGTAAGTTGTTACTCAAAGTAAACTAAAATATAACCTAAATGTAACTGAAATTTTGTATATTTAACAGTTTTGTTTTTCTGTTTTTATCTAACATTTATCAAACATATTCTTCTGATATCAGCAGTTTTTTCTGCAGGGCTCTTTTTAACAAAGTTTTAGTAGCTTTTTCTGTTATTTGAACAGATTTTTTATATCAGTGTATTAATATTGCTGGAGCAAGTCATAAAACTAAAGCACAATTCGAATAAAATGTAGGCCTTGACTTAAGAAGTGGAATTCAATTTGATTTCACTTGAATGTTTTGTAGTGCTTAGTGGGTAAAAATAAAAGCATAACTTGTTAGAGTAGCTATCAGCCGATTGCACAAATGAACGTATTCAAAACAGAGCAGCAAAAAAATTTAAACGGCTTATGAAACTAAATAATTTTTTCGGAGAAACTAGAAGAAAAAATATTAAGAAGGGCTATAGCCCCCCAAGAAAATAGTCTAGCTACGCCGATGCCAATGTTTTACTGGGATACATTTAGCGTTTTTTTAATCACCTGGATTTAGAATTTTTCATACAAAAAGGGGATTTATTAAATCAAAAAAAAAGCTGGATTTAATAAATCCACAATAAAAGCACAAATATATAAAACACCCTATTAATTTAGTGTCAGAATAAAATACGAATGAAAATTAAAAGAGAAACAAAAAAATTGAAAAACTAACAAATAAAAGGTTTTTATTAAATTTTTTTATGAAATATGCTAAAAAAACTACACCTCACCAAATACATATTTTCCATCTTGTAAGTAATTTAATTAAATCCAATTAGTGAATATTAAATATTGTAATGGAATTTTTCAATTGTGTAAAAATATAAATTGAAGTGATAAAACTGAAAAGGCAGACTGGCTATCGCTGTTTTATATAAAATATAATTAAAACTAAAAAGTTTAAGTAAAATCCTTCATCATCGAATTCGGTATTAAAAATTAGGGTGAAAGAAGTGTCGGACAGAAAATTCTTTTTAAAATAGGGAGAATCTAACCCCATCTCTTGAGTACTTTTAGAACTACTTTTTGGATTTATTAAATCCAAGTGATTAGAAAAAACGGCAATTAAAAAGCGTTAAAAATTTATTTGAACGGATGTAAAAAAAATCAAATAAAGATATTAGTAAAAACAAAAAGTATTTTTAATCCCGATTTTTAAAAAAATACGGATACAGTAAAATGTCTTGGTTTAGTCACATTTGTGTAATAGTTTCAGAATTTCTCACATCGAAATTTTTTTTCTTAACCCAGTTAAAAAAAGTAAAGTAAAAAGAAAAACAATAACAAAAAGCTGAATAGAAAATAAAACTATGAATTAGCTACATTCAAGGCTTTACGTGGTTTAGATGGCTAAGCTGTCGAACTTTAGTATAGTTACGTTTGTAATGTAGGAGTGCATAGGTTCGATTCCTACAGCCGACGGGTTGTTGAAAAAATTATCATATAGAAACAATATGACAATAAAATATAAACAATAATACAATTTAATGAAAAATCACTGTCCATAGAAAAGGCAGAAACTTGATCTAGTCTGATGTGCAAATTAATGTGTTTATAACTTTTAGAAAAAATGTTTATTCTTCTTAACCTCAATCCTACTAAACCAGTGTCTTTTAATTTAATAAAATATTCCATAAAGTTTTTGAACAACACACAAAGCAACAACAAACGGGTGGGTTTTCTTAACATAAAAAAACTGGTTAACCGCTTTTTAATTCGGTTTTGAATACTCTTGGCTGAATGCTTACGAAAGAGATAAATAAAATACGAGCTGTTCTCACTTTAGCATAATTTTCGTAACGTAATAAAGAAAACTGATGCATTAAGTAAAGTAATGAAAATACGATAAATGGTAATGCTTTTGGCCCAACTCTGCCTACATAAATTTGTGTGTATACGAAAATTCGCCAGCTCAACACTCCCTCTTTTTTCAGAAATTGTATTTGGCTAAGAAAATTCCTTTTACAACCAATAACTCACAAAAAAAAAACGAAACCTACCATTAACTTTTTTAGAGTTGAAAGAAGCAAGGATGCAACTACTGCGCGCGCGCTATATTTTCTGTTTTTGCGAAAAACTTAAGCAACTAACAAAAATTGTATTCATATACATATACGTATGTTGATTTTAACACGCGCTTGTAGTTGTTTTTGATATCCTTGAATTAAGTTCACCTGGTTTATGGGTTGGTATTACTGCTTTCTTCCTTGTTTTTGTGTTTGTAGATATGTCGCTTTAAGTTGGAGGTTTTGCAACATTTTTGCTTTTAAAGCATCAGGGTCATGGATATAAATTTAAATTGTTTTTGGGTCTCCAAAACAGAGAAAGCAAAATGGGAAAAGACATAGTTTCATTACTACATACATATGCCAGAGAGAAGTTTTTGAAAAACGTTATGGGAAAAGTATTTGTGATTGGATATATACAGGCGGATACATACTTTTTCTAGAAAAAAGTTAGGAATACATTTTAAACAAAATTCATAGTTATACAGTTCTATTTCTATAAGAACGATAATTTCCTCAATATTTTATTACTTTTTGAAAGTCTAAAGAAACTATAAAACTTTATGGGCTTAAATAATTAAAAACAATATTTTCTCTAAGATTTCCGTTTCAGAATCCCATAAATGATGGAATAAATATGGAAGTAATGTGCAAAACAAGGATGAGCGATAACTAGAGTAGTCTTAGGCTCCCGGACATTGCCCCCTCAGACATAATATCCCAACCTGATATATAGAATATGACCGAAATTTTTTTTCAATTAATACCCATTAAAATGAAGCTTAGAGCGTGCGCAAAATTGTTAATATCCCCACAGGCATTATGTAGATTTTTTAAAATTTATAATCTAGAGTCTATAATACCCTTTTCATAAAACAAAGTTTGGCGGCTAGTTGCAAAAAAAGAAATCGCGTAAAAATTTCCAAAAAGAACATTTTTGCATCAATATATTTGTTTGCAGAATGTAAATCGCTGAATAAGTTTTTTCATTAAATTTTTGCACCATAAAGTGTTTTTTCGCGTTCCGCCATTATTTTGCAATTGCCTTTAGTTGGGTTTTTTAAAACTTAGACGATAGCGATTATAATAATACCCATTTCCTACAACAAAGTTTGGTGGCAAATTGCAAAGAAAAAATTGGCAAAAAGGAAAATTTATGGGTCGTTTTAATTGTTTGCAGAATGTTAATCACTGATTGAGTTTTTTAATTTTTTTTTTTTTTACCATAAAGTTCTTTCGCGTTCTGCCATTATTTTGCAATTTTTAAGTGTGGTTTATTTAAGTTCATAATCTACGGACTATAATACCAATATCACACACCAAAGTATGGTGCTTAGTTGGCAAAAAAAAACCGCGAAAAAAATTTTGCAAAAAGGAAAATTTTTAGGTCGTTTTATTCGTGTGCAGAATGTGAATCGCTGATTGAGTTTTTTTTAATTTTTTCTACCGTAAAGTCTTTTTCGTGTTTCGCCGTTAATTTAAAAACATTTAGGTGTTTATTTAAATTCATAATATAGGGACTAGGGTTTGGGGTTCGTGAATTCCCGGGAAAATAATATATTTTTCCGGGAAATGTAAAAAAATATTAAATTTTTTAAATTGTTTTTGTTTGGAATAGGATTTTTTAATTTTAGTCATAAAAAACATTTTAAATACCAAAACAAAAATGTCATTGTTAAAATCTTTTAAAAGGGAATCAATTTATTTGACACACAAAAAAATCTTTGCCAAGTAATTAGGAGCATTTCTACTAATAAAATTTTTTCGCATAAGTTATTCAAAATTTAAGTAGTAAAACCTAAAAACTTGGTAAAATGTTTAAAAGAAATATGAAAAAAAGTTTTGTTTCTTACAAATAATCGCCCTTACTATCTAAATTTTTTAAATGTATATTTTAGTTGAAGTCGACTTTAGTTAAAATATTGGGTGGCAGTATACGTTGACTTGGTTTATTTTTGGAGCATTCTGATTGGTTAATTTATTTTCAACCAATCAAAATGTTTGAAAATATAAATATTTTTGTAAGGTTTTCATACACAAAATGAACAAAACCGTATGATTAAAAATAAAGTCGACTTTAAATTTGAAATACTCCTTTATATTAAGGCCAATAATTTTATAAGTACCCTGCAAACATTAAAATACGAAAATGTTTCGCAATCGTATCGCCTGGAGGAAAAACTTTATTGTGGCAATAATCATATTCTTATTGCGGAAGATCCCCATTTCGGGAGTAAATGTCCTCTCTATAGCGATACTCCCAAGCAATACGAAAGCGATACTTCTGAATGATAAATCGGCGATATCGCTAATTTATCACCTGGAAGATAAAAAACTAAACGATTTATATTTCTCATTATTAAATTTAACTCTGAAAAAGAATATCTGCATACATAATCCATTGACAAAAACATTAAATATCTTGTTGCAATCATACCCGGTTTTTTCCGCGCACTATTCCTCATTTTTCAACGAATTTTTTTCCCATATTTCTTATATGTAATTATTTTTTGTACAAATTTTGTATTATTTTTCCCAACATTTTCAAAAATTTGAAACGAATTTTGTTTATCTTCTATTGCCGCAATATTATCATAAAAAAAATTATGAAAAAAAACACAATTTTGGAATTGGTTTTTCCAAATATCTCCAAAATTTCTTCCAAATAATAAAAGGAAAACAATTTCAAAATACTACTCGATTATTTTCATTCAAATGAAAAATAGAAGAAATCACTTTATTATCTTCTTGGAAGATATCTTCCAAATCTTTGCAGGGTAACGTTTTCATTAATAAATGCGATATTTTCAAGTTTACTTTATTTTAATACACCTGCTTTCAAACTAATATATTCTTTTATATTCAAGAATAAAATGTCAGGAGTATGGAAATACTTCCGAAAAAGGACAATGCAGTGAAGTGCAATATTTGCCCTAAAAGACTAATGGTTAAATTTGGTTATCCGACATCTAAATTTGATTCACAAAAAAAAAAAAAAAAATTGATGGTCATGCAACTTCTCTTGAAGAAAACAACAAGAATAACGTTCCAGCTAAAATTAGCAAAGTACCCGAAGAAAAAACTGTAAGCTGAATAGGCGTTGAGCGTTTTATGGTAGGGCAAACATTTCCTGAAATGGTATCCAAATTAGCCGCAGTCGACGGAATGCCAATCCGAACCATAACTCGATCTTCGTTTATTCGAGAAAGTTTTTATAATAAAAACCTGGCATTAAAAATGAAACCGATGTAAAGAACATTATATTAAATTACTATAATCATGTAAAAGATATCATGATAAAAGAAATATCGAGCAATATTTCTAACAATAGGAGATATACTATAATCTTAGATGAATGGACAAGAATATCACAAAAGAGATATTTGAACATACATACGTATAAACGGAAATAATTCATTTTATAACCTGGGGTTGGTTTATATAGCAGGAAGATGTAATGCTGATGAAATAAGAAGAATTGTAGAAATAAGACTAGAAGAGTTTTATTTGTCTTTGGAAAATAACATTGTGGCCACCATATCTAATGGGCCAAATGTGATGAAACGGTTTGTTTCCGACAGTCCAGTAGTGGGTGCTTTCTGCTGGAATCATGCAATTCATTTGGCAGTGCTTAGAGTAATTTATGTGAAATCAAATGTTCAACATTCTGATATTTTTACTTTGAATTCTCACTACACAGACTGAATTTGTACTGAAATAGTGTTTTTTTTTAACAAAAATTACTTATATAGGTGGTTTTTATTAACAATTTTGTTCAAAAATATTTCCCGGGATTCCCGGGAATCAAATTTTTTTATTCCCGTTTCCCGGGAAATAAAAAAGTTCGGCAAATCCCAAACCCTAATAGGGACCAATTCCATACACTAAAGTTTGAAATTTAGCTTGGAAAAAAAATCGCGAAAAAAATTTCCAAAAAAGAAAATTTTTGCATCATTGTATTTGTTTGCAGAATGTTAATCTTTGCACAATGGAATATTTCACAAAACTGTTGGAAATAATAAAGAATTAATACTTCAAAGCTCTGGATGATAGTGATTGGTAGTACTTGAAAATGCATTAATTGTCAACCATTGGTTCTAGGAGTTTTTTTTCATAAACTTTTTTTTCTCTATTGGTTGTAAAATAAATTTCGAATTTTATTTGGAATTTGTCATATTTGATCTTAAAACCCAACAAAAATAACACTCATAATTTCGTTTTGTTATTTAGAGCGTTTGGTATTTTCCTTCCATTTATCGATTATAAGTCCACGGCGCACGGTGGTACATATTTGGTGAAGGCGTGGTACATACCTTTGTCTGTTTTTTTTTTTTTGTAAAGTTACACATTTTTTAGATTTTTTCCACAGTTCAAATGTTTATATTTTTTTTTTTTTTCAGAGATATTGGGCAAGTTTACCAGAGAAACCCGCTACCGCTACAAATGATATGCGGCGCTTTATGACTTTTTTCTATTAGTGTAGGATTAATACGTGTATGTGAATTTGACCCTTATTATATCGTTAACTCATTATTTCATACTTCTTATATAAGTACTGATGTATCACATTATAAGTAACGTATTACTTTACGTTTTAAAGTAAAACAAAGGCCAGGCAATGCGTGAAAAAGTTCCAACTCATTACCAAGGTTTTGTTGGGTAAGTCTCGACTGTATGTGGGTGAAATCAAAAAATGTGATAAGTTTTTGGGCCAAATTTGTGAGAAGCAAAAAGTGTTAATATTTCGGTTTTTTCTTAATGGAATCCGTAAGTTTAGTCATTATAAACCTAATTGCAAAAAACCTCTTCTACAAGTTGTCGCAATAACTTTTTTTGAACAATTTTAATTTTTTTGTGGTACCCGGGTAAAAATCTTAATATGGTGTCATACATAAGTATATCTTTTTTGATAAATCCCCATATACAACGACATACAACTTGATCCGAAAAATGGGTCATCTACATGTGTCTAATTATATCAAATTAAATATAATTTGATACAGTTTGATCCGAGATTTATCCATATCCAGGACATCAAATTATATCTAATTTGATATAAAAATATCTGATTTTATAAAATTTTTTCTGCTATTAGGCATACTTTTTATGCATACCAGCTATTAAATTAACATTGAAATGTCTATGGTTTTAACACCCAAAGAAGACCCAAATTTTAAAACATAAAATAAAAATTTATTTGAATACTTTTGTCTTCTAAATCGTACGCATCATTTTTTAATATGATTTTACATGCAAAAACATCACGTGAAAATTATTTGGCTAGGGAGTAATTAACTCTGAATTTGCAGATAACTAATTTTGATGTTATATTAAATTAAATTATATTTTTAGTACGACGACACATACAGTGTTATAAAACTTAGTATCAAATCATATATAATCATATCGATCACTACATATAATTTGATTAGTTTTATAAGGCTTATGTAGTTATATATGGGGTCAGATTTGGGGATATGTAATAATATCAATTACCTTACAAAAAATTCGTTGAAAAAATAATATCAGATGTAGTTGTATATAATGAAATGTGTCTTAATGTGACTCCATTCATTGTCAGATGTAGCCCAATCACATGATATATGACAATATATAACTATTTTTACTCGGCTAACGGAGTTTACATTTCCGCAAGCAAAAGATATATCAAAGAAAATTGCGTACGAATTATCTTTAATTTATTAGTTTTTCGTGCTTGGGTTTTCAACATGCTTTTCAATAATATACAATTTCTGTTTATCGAATTGGCGGTTTCGTGAATAAAAATACAATTCATTCCGCGAAAATTTTTTTTTTTTAATTTTGTATCCTTTTAAATTTCGTGTCCTTTTAAATGCTTTTCAAAAATATAAAATTTTTTAAAATCCAATCAGCGGTTGCGAAGTTACAAAATAATATATTAAAAACATAACATTTCGCGATCAAAAAATTCTTAAATTGTGTGAAACAAATTTAATTTGTGAAACTAATATCTGTAATGGCTCGAGATATCGATTCCAAACCAATGAAATGCAAAATCAATCGTTTTTCGCTCCAGCAGTTTGGAGTAAAAAACTGATAACTTTTATTGATTTGACTCAAAATTATTAGTTGAATCATCTTTTGAATCATAAATATTAGTTGAATCACCTCTGTTTATGTTTTTTTTTTTAATATTTTAAACATTTACCTACTTTTGTGAATGCAATCTGATGCAAACAATTTTGGTTACGGATTTTACAGTTACGGAGTTTACATTTGGTTACTTTTTTCGTTTTCTTTCACGAATGCTTTGTCAGAATTTGCTTTCCGAAACAAAATCGTATGATGCCTACAAGGTGAATCCACACACAGAGAACAGCTTCGTTGTGGCAACCGAATTTGTTGCCAACCGAATTTTGGTAGTTACGTGTACTATCACATAATTCGATTGAAGCAGCAGATATTTTCAGTTGTATCTACTATATTTTCGAATATGAAAATGTTGGCACAACCGATTTTATTTGGTGTTCAGTATATCCGACCGAATTTATTTACCAAATATTTTGATATTAAATAAAACACTGTTTCCAATTATTATTGGAAAATTTTAAAAAGTTTTATTTGAAAATTAAAAATATTTATCAAATGAATGAATAAGAATTAAAAAGAGGTTCAGATTCTGGGACATTTTTTCCATAAACTAATTCTAAGGGTTGCAATTATTTTCCTGTTGAAAATTACCAGATTCTAAAGACCCTGTCCAATAAAATGTCCCAGATTCTGAGGATTTTCTTACCAAAGAAATTGCTCAGATTCTGAAAAGTTTTTGGTGTTCTAATAACTTTTTTCTAAAGAAAATCTATTAGATTCGAATGGCTTTTTCCTACAGATAACGCTCATATTCCATTAAAAGTCTTCAGAATGCTCAGATTCCAAGAATTTGTTCTTAAGAAAAATCTTCTGATTCCTAGGATGTAGTGTTTTAGACGTTTTTATATAAAAACTTCTCAAATTAAGAGGAACATTTTCCTAAATAAAACCTCTAAATTAAGTGGACATTTGCCTTTAGTGAAACCGTAAGATTTTGAGAGAATTATTTAAGGAAAAAATTACCAGAATGTAAGGGTTTTTGGTTAAAAAGCGTTTTCTATCCCCAAATCTGAGCATAGGAAATGAGTTGTTTTCACAAGATGAAGAAAATGTAGATGTATAAAAATAGCATCAAAAACTTACTTTTTACCTAGGAAAGTTAAATTTTTATATGCACATAAGGTTTTTTTCACATTCATACACTCATAAAAGAAAGTCCATACAAATAGGTCAAAATTGTGTTGGCGCAAATACATATACTATTTCCTGTTATTTTAGTAGAATTTTGACCTACATACATATGTGTACGGTAGGCTGGGTCGATTTGTGGGGAGGCAAAAAAATCGCCCATGGCTCAGGGAAAATCGTATTCTAGGGATCAAAATAAGAAACTTTGCCGAAGGAACCATACCTCTAAAACGAATTCTACTACCCCTAACTGTTGACTTTTGTCCCGTAGGGTCAAGTTTTGAAAAATCCCACTTTGACCCATTTAGAGTGCCCCAATCGAGTCCAAATGTATGACCGACCCCCACTAACTTTGGAGGGCCGATCCACCCATGCCAGTGGTACACCCCCTGGAACTCCCCTGGGGGGTTCCCCATACAAACATTTTAAAAAATCACCATTTTTGGCACTTTATTTTATTATTTTTTATTTATTTTATTTATTTTTATTATTTTATTTATTTTTTCTCCTTAGAAAATTAATTAGTCAGAACATATGTAAATGAAAAAATTAATTTAACTTAGTAATAGAAAAGAAAAAATGCCCAGACTTGAAAGCAAAAAAGACTTCAAACAGTAATTTTTTTTATTTTCTTTTCTATTACTAAGTTAAATTAATTTTTTCATTTACATATGTTCTGACTAAATAAATTTCTAAAGAGAAAAAATAAATAAAATAATAAAAATAAATAAAATAAATAAAAAATAATAAAATAAAGTGCCAAAAATGGTGATTTTTTAAAATGTTTGTATGGGGAACCCCCCAGGGGAGTTCCAGGGGGTGTGCCACTGGCATGGGTGGATCGGCCCTCCAAAGTTAGTGGGGGTCGGTCATACATTTGGACTCGATTGGGGCACTCTAAATGGGTCAAAGTGGGATTTTTCAAAACTTGACCCTACGGGACAAAAGTCAACAGTTGGGGGTAGTAGAATTCGTTTTAGAGGTATGGTTCCTTCGGCAAAGTTTCTTATTTTGATCCCTAGAATACGATTTTCACTGAGCCATGGGCGATTATTAAATCGACCCGCCCTAGTGTACGGGCTTTAAGAGAAAATAACAGAAAAATTAGATCAATTTAATCAGAAGGTTTTTTTATAATTTATATTTTATTTTTTTGATTTGGTTTTGTTTTTTTGGTAATTTTTTGACATTGATTTTATTTTTTGTTAATTATTATTATGTCCAATTGACTTTCGATCAATACTACCGAATTTGTTCATAACGGTTAGTTGTAAATACCGAGTAAAAAAAATTTAAGAATTAATATTTGAATTAATATTGTTACTACTGACTTATAGCAGCTACAACTAATAAATTTGGAATAATGCATATTTTATAACTTTTAATATGGTTGTGATTATGGAATTGTTTAAAAAAATATATATTTTCTTTCAATTGGTTGAGAAGACCGATGTAAATTCAGTAGAGCAATTCAATCAGTTGCGAATGTAGAAAATTGTTTTTCAATACGAAATATTTATTATATCAATAAAATTTAAATATTCTGAAATAATATAAGGCGCTATTAACAGAATCTTGGTGGTTTTGATGGATATCTAACTGAATCGTTTTCCGTGTGCAAATATGCAATTGTTTTTCTCACTCGTTAAATAGTTTGCTGTAAAAATTAGGAGCGGAGTTTACAATATTTTTTCAAATCTTATTGAAGACATCCTTTTTCATCTCGAGAATGTTACATGCTGCAGAAAAAGTTCAAGTCTGTTATACTAGATGATTATTTACAGTCCAACGATCATTTGAGTATAAATAACATTATACTTTTCGCAATTTAATTAATAGATAACTTCAAAATTCTGGTGTATGCACTTTTATCAAAAATTATGACGAAAAATCGTTACAGAGTTGAAGTCGTGTTAGCATAGATATGCGAAAAATTTTGTGAGATGTATTAATTTTTGTTAAAAGCGGAACTTTTCCTCTTCATATAAATTCTTATAGTTGGTGTTTATCTTCATTCGTTATTAAAATATAAGCTATTAGTTGAAAAACCTGGTTACGGAGTTTACATTTGGCCTATAAAATTCGTCACAAATTTTATGTATTAACCAAAAATTGGTCAGATTGTTATAAATTTTGTAAAACAGGTGACAATGCACTGATATATATCGAAATATATAACTCAAATGTAATCCATGCATTAGAAATTAGCTGGTTACATCGTTTTTATCACATTTTTTGATATCACCCATATATTAATAATAATAAAAGTCGGCTATATTTATTAGAGTTCGTCACAAAAATTTGATTTTCGGATATCATCACTTTTTTTTAAGCTTTTCATAGAAAAAAAGAATGGCGTTTTTTTCTCTTTTATTTCAACTCCTTCCACTGGCGCAAGTCGGCCAAAAACGCTAATTTTAAGACCCTTTTCCTCCGGAGCAAAAACATATTAAATATTTGTATGCGCTCGTTTCCAATTGAATTGGAAGTTGTTGCTAAAATGAAATGGGTTAATTTATCATCTTTTAAGCTGAATGTCTCTGAGGATGATATAATTCGCTACGTTGTTAAGCATCTTGGCATTGATAAAGTGCATCTATTATGTCATAAACTGGTGAAAAAATATGCTCCTTTAAATGATTTAAGTTTATAAATTTTAAACTTGGTATTTCTCCTGAATTTTATCAAGAACTGTTTAATACGAAACTTTGGCCATCTAGTGTGAAGGTACGACCGTTTAAATATATTCCAAAAAAGGTGGTAACTGAGTGAAATTTTCAGGCGCCAGCAGTTCTTAAAATTTTGTTGCTTTTTTTTGAATATTTCTAATAATAAGTTTTAAATTTTAAAATATATTGTTATTATAATAATTTTTTTAGAATTAAGTTACTAGTCTGTAAAGATAATAATGTATCCATAGACTGAAATAAATAAATAAATAAATAAATAAATAAATAAATAAATAAATAAATAAATAAATAAACAAATAAATAAACAAATAAATAAATAAATAAATAAATAAATAAATAAATAAATAAATATAAATAAATAAATAAATAAATAAATAAATAAATAAATAAATAAATAAATAAATAAATAAATAAATAAATAAATAAATAAATAAATAAATAAATAAATAAATAAATAAATAAATAAATATAAATAAATATAAATAAATATAAATATAAATAAATATAAATAAATATAAATAAATATAAATAAATATAAATAAATATAAATAAATATAAATAAATATAAATAAATATAAATAAATATAAATAAATATAAATTAATATAAATAAATATAAATAAATATAAATAAATAAATATAAATAAATATAAATAAATATAAATAAATATAAATAAATATAAATAAATATAAATAAATATAAATAAATATAAATAAATATAAATAAATATAAATAAATATAAATAAATATAAATAAATATAAATAAATATAAATAAATATAAATAAATATAAATAAATATAAATAAATATAAATAAATATAAATAAATATAGTTAAAGTTAAAGTTAAAGTTAAATTTATTGAGACTTAATTTTTTTCATATAAATTGCCTTAATATTAAATCTTACAAAGTATTTTGTATGGAATATTTAAAATTAAAATGTATTGTTCTAAAAACAGTTCTATGACAATATACAGCAACACGCTTTGACATTAATATGTTTACAGAATATCTAACAGAAAAACATGTATACTTGCTTGCTCCCGGCAATTGTCATTGTTTAATAGTATCTTTTCATAAATAAATAACTTAAATCTAGATTAAAATAAAAAAAATATAAATATATATAAAAATAAAGCTATACTTAAAATTTAAAATAAAATATACAACAGTTAACATCGGTGAGTACCAGGGGTAGTCTTAACATAGAATGATGGGATCATTTGAAATTCATCCAAAGTATTATTTAAACCGATTGGCGAGAGATAATTTGTATTGCTCCAATTCAAATCTGTTTGGTCAGCTAAGACATTAGTTACTAAAATATTATCATGTAAGGGTAGTGTTTTTATAAATCGTTTCATAAGTTCTAAACTATAAATGGCTAATGGAGTTATATTTGCCGATTCATATATTATCTTGTTCGAATACCTTTTAGTATCGTTAACAAAATGTTTGTTGATACATAGTCTTAAGATTTTCCTCTCTAAGATTTCAAATTTCTTAATAATTAAAGGATGACGGAAAACAATTTGAAGTGCATCAATCGGTGATTCGTGGTGGGCATAAAGTAGTGAATCATCCGCATATAATAAACCAATAGAACCTGGCATTTCATGAGGAAAATCATGTATAGAAATATTATACAAATGGGGTGCAAGTATTGAACCCTGAGGAACTCCACATTTGATTTCACCCATCGATGAATAGTTGTTCTCTAATTGAATACAAAACTTTCTATTCGTAAAAAAGCTTCGGAAAAGTTTAATAATAAAAGGATCGAATCCAATATTTATCATTTTAAATAATATACCATTCTGATAAACCCTGTCAAATGCTTTTTCAATATCTAAAGATATTACTACTGTGCACTTTTTTTCCCTTAAATTACATATTACATCATTGTGGAATTTCAGTAATGCGTGCATTGTTGAATGATTTTTTTTGAAACCAAACTGGAAGTCTGGGATGTATTTATTTGTCAAGTTGTTATCCATTTTTTCTCTAATTATCTTTTCAAATAGTTTTCCCAAGTTTGATAATAATGAAATAGGTCTTATGTTCCCAATATCAGATTCTGTAGGTCTTTTTCGAATAGGACATATCCTAGCCACTTTCCATATATCGGGGAAATAACTGTTATTAATACAGTTGTTAAATATAATTGTGAGATATTTGTATGCCTCAGTTGGAAATTTCCTAATTATAAAATTTGAAATGTTGTCCAAACCAAATGATTTTTTATTATTTAAGGATTTTGAAATTATCGAAATTGAATCAGTTGTAGTTAATTTGGAGTTATTCTGTAAATTAATTGATTGAAAGTTTTGATTGAAATCAAATAAATAATCCGGAATGGAACATATTGAATTCTGAATGACATCGGATATAGCAGAAGTATCCCTAGTAGGTGATGAACCACTATAAATAGCACTAAAATGATCTTTTAAGTAATTTAACTTCTCTCCCATATCAGTAATTTTCAATCCATTTAAAGTAATGTCAGAAGAGGACGATTTTTTACTATTTCCTAATATATTATAAATTTCCTTAAAAGCTTTTGGCCCCGGTTTAATTTTTCCTAGACGTTCCTGAAAAAATTTCGATTGTTCCATTTGAACCTGTTCTTTGATAATAATTTTCAATAATTGAATTTGTTTGGATAATAAAATATAATTGTTATTTTTTCTATCCAGCGTTCTATTAAAAATATACTTTAATTCTTTTTGCCATTGATATTTTATTTTAAATAGTTTTCGTATATTATTGGAGATTTCAAATTTTTTGTTTTTGCATTCAATTTTTGATGAATGCAAGTTAGAGATTTCATTAACTTTTGAAGTAAAATTTTTAATCAATTGTTCAATTTCAAAATTTTGTAAATTTCGATTAGATGGTGGAAAGTTCTCCGCAAGTACTGTGCTTAAATTATTTCTAAAACATTCCCAGTTCGTGTTTTTATAAGAAATAAATGTGTTTGGAGATTTTAAAATAAATTCAAAATCTAAGTTTAAATTTATTTTTAAAGGAAAGTGATCAGAAAACGATGGAAGTGTTGAAATTTGGTAATTTGAATTAAAGCTGTCTATTAAATTTGTACTGATTAAAAAATGATCTAAAAATGAAGCACCATTGGAATATGTAGGTGTTATATCTGAAAATCGTAAGAAATCTAATGAGTATTCATTGATCCATTCAAGTAAACTTATGCCATTCATATTGTTCATATTGTCTCCCCATACAATATTTTTAGCATTTAGGTCTCCTCCTAAAATAATTCCATCATAATTTCTGGAAAAATTTCGAATAACTAGTAGACCTTCGTGTATTATCGAACCACCAGTGTTGCATGGAAAATATAATGAACCAAAAAGAAATTTTTTGTTCACACCATCGATTAAAAACACAATCTCAATAAATAAATTTGGAAACCTTAAGTTATCAATGTTAACCCTATTAAATTTGAGGGAATTTTTTAATGCGATTCCCATACCCAAGGCATTAAAATCTCTTAAAAATGAATAGTCCTCAAGAAATACTCTTTGATTTTTCCTTAAATGTGTCTCCTGTATAAATGCTATATCAATTTTATTGAATTTTAAAATATTCAATAAATCTATTCTTCGACTCTGAGCAACAAGTGATCTAACATTAAATGTTAATAGATTTAAACTTCTAGGAGCCATATTGTATTCGAACCTCATTTAGTAATACCAAGCATTCATTTTTAGCTTGAGATTTTGATAACTTGTTATAACTTTTTAAAAATCTTTCAATTTTTAATTCCAATGTTAGGGTTTCCGGTTCACATATGATTTTAGCTATTTTTAAAAATTGCTTTATAATTAACGGTGTCCTTTCAACGGTAGTAGTGGTATTATTGTATGTTGGATTACTAAATAAACTCGAATAAGTTTTGCCCTGTGATATAAATTTAGATTGGTCTAATGCGTTTGCAACATTTGAAATGACAGTATTTTTTCTTTCCCTACTTTCACTTACTAATTTTGCTTTAGTATTAACATATTCCTTATAGAAAGGACATCCCCTATAATTAGCAGGATGACCGTTTTTACCGCAGTTAACGCAAAATGGAGAAGTATTCTTATTAACAGCAAGTTTACATTCACCAGGTTTATGTGATTCATTAACCTTTACGCAGGCAAAAGCCCTATTGCAATTCCTTGAAAAGTGTCCCCAATGCTAACATCGCCAACATTGGATCTCCCTTCTATTATTTTTGGGGTTTTCCCAAGATATAACCTGATTTAGAAGAAATTTAATTGAAACAATTTCATTTGTCTTAATTCCCGGTAGTAGTGTCACTAAAAACAGCCCAGTGTCTATATTTTTCTTACTAGATGAATGTGTTTTAAATTTAAAAACAGATTCAACTATGTTTGGTAAAATCGTTTCTAGCTCCTTTCTGATGTCCTCTAATTCGGTTTGGCGATAGAGTCCCCTTATAATTAGACTTTTCCGTTTGAGTTCTTTTGGAGTATATGAATATGATTCAACTTGCTTGTCGCGAAGCAATTGCATCATTTCTAAGTGTGTCGCTACATCAGCCAAATATAATTTGCTCTTATTGTTAGATTTGTTTTTAATCCTGAAAACTACTCCTTTTTCCCTAAGTTGTGAAATTAAGTTTTTAATATTAACATTGTAAAGAAAGATTGGTGGACAAAAAGTTGGTAACTTTGCCTCATCCTTTTTACGATTCCTACTCATGTTGGGAGAATTATTAGAACTACCCTTAGTACCATCTGATTCTACATTTAATTCACCTAAAATAGCAAACTTATTTTGAGTTTTAGAATTATCAAATGATTTAGTTTGAATACTCTTATTAAAATTAGATAGATCTACATTTACGTCAGGATGTTGTTTACGTTTTCGTTTAATTAGTTGGAAGTCATCAATTCCCAAGTTGGATGGCGAGGTGTTCTCACATTCCATGGAATTGTTGACATCTATCAAATTTTGGGTATTAAAAATACCTTGAGATGGAAAATTAATGTTGTTGAATAATGTTTCTTGTTGCGTATCTTTTTCTTTTTGAGGTTGATTGTTGGAAGTTCCCATGAGATTTTCGTCTGTTCTTTTAGGGAATTTGGAAATATTTTCAGAACAATTATAATTACAATTGAGTTTCATAGAGTCAGAAAATCCAAAGATGTTCGACGGAGAAATTTTAATATTTTCAGTTTTTTTGATTATAGGTTTTGCTTTAGCGGGTTGAAGGTCAATGTTAGGATAATCCAGCTTATTAATTGATTTTTCAGTTTTGTCTGGAGGTAATTTATCATCATAATCCGTGTCCCCCAAATTTATTGGAGGACCATCCATATTATGTATTGGCGTTGGTTTTATAAAAGAATTTGAGTTAGAAGCTTTTTTATTTTAAAAAATATAAAAATAATTTTATTTGTTAGTTTTTTGTTTTTTAGACAAATAAAAAATACGTCTGCTCCGTTTGAATGTTAAAACCAAACTCCTAAATAAATATAAATAAATATAAATAAATATAAATAAATATAAATAAATATAAATAAATATAAATAAATATAAATAAATATAAATAAATATAAATAAATATAAATAAATATAAATAAATATAAATAAATATAAATAAATATAAATAAATATAAATAAATATAAATAAATATAAATAAATATAAATAAATATAAATAAATATAAATAAATATAAATAAATATAAATAAATATAAATAAATATAAATAAATAAATAAATAAATAAATAAATAAATAAATAAATAAATAAATAAATAAATAAATAAATAAATAAATAAATAAATAAATAAATAAATAAATAAATAAATAAATAAATAAATAAATAAATAAATAAATAAATAAATAAATAAATAAATAAATAAATAAATAAATAAATAAATAAATAAATAAATAAATAAATAAATAAATAAATAAATAAATAAATAAATAAATAAATAAATAAATAAATAAATAAATAAATAAATAAATAAATAAATAAATAAATAAATAAATAAATAAATAAATAAATAAATAAATAAATAAATAAATAAATATGGCTACCAGTACATACTGATAAAAGGAATGAGTCTAAAAATAGATTTTCAAAAAAAATAAATTTATAAAAAAAAATTTTTTTATTGTGAAATTTTTTATTGTAAAATTTTTTTAAATAAAATTTTCTATTGCGGGAATTGAAACTGGGACTCCAGGTTGCCAGTCAATAGCTCTACCATCTGAGCTATATCAACATGCAATGTTTGATAGATAAAAACATAATTGACCTGCTGCACACTAGTCAACTTACTCGACAACATACAAAAAATCAAAAACTATGTGGTTACACATAAATAAATAAATAATAAAATAAATAAATAAATAAATAAATAAATAAATAAATAAATAAATAAATAAATAAATAAATAAATAAATAAATAAATAAATAAATAAATAAATAAATAAATAAATAAATAAATAAATAAATAAATAAATAAATAAATAAATAAATAAATAAATAAATAAATAAATAAATAAATAAATAAATAAATAAATAAATAAATAAATAAATAAATAAATAAATAAATAAATAAATAAATAAATAAATAAATAAATAAATAAATAAATAAATAAATAAATAAATAAATAAATAAATAAATAAATAAATAAATAAATAAATAAATAAATAAATAAATAAATAAATAAATAAATAAATAAATAAATAAATAAATAAATAAATAAATAAATAAATAAATAAATAAATAAAAAAATAAATAAATAAATAAATAAATAAATAAATAAATAAATAAATAAATAAATAAATAAATAAATAAATAAATAAATAAATAAATAAATATATAAACAAATAATAAAATAAGTAAATAAGTAAATAAATAAATAAATAAATAAATAAATAAATAAATAAATAAATAAATAAATAAATAAATAAATAAATAAATAAATAGATAAATAAATAAATATGGTTACCAGTACTGATAAAAAGAATGAGTCTAAAAATAGATTTTCAAAAAAACTAAATTTATAAAAAAAAATTTTTTTATTGTAAATTTTTTTTTAATAAAATTTTCTTGTGCGGGAATTGAAACTGGGACCAGGTTGTCAGTCAAAAGCTCTACCATCTGAGCTATATCGACATGCCATGTTTGATAGATAAAAACATAATTGACTTGCTGCACAGAAGTCAGCTTACTCGACAACATTCAAAAAATCAAAAAATATGTGGTTACACATATCTTTACCAGTGTTAAAAAAATATTGAGTCTAAAAATAGATTTAAAAAAATTTTCAAAAAAAATATAGAAAATTACTTTCTATTTAAAATAATGATAAAAATAAGTCATTATCAGTAACTCATTATATGTTTTAAAACAATTCATAAGGTAAGTGGGTGTCATTACTGGTAGTCCAAAAAATAATATATCATTACCGTTTCTACCAAGGTTGGTTACCGAAACGAATAACGGTAACGGTATCAGATTTCGTTTGTTTAGGTAACGGTAAAGGTAACGGTATTTAAGACTGTTTCGGTAACGGTATACCGTTATCGAAACAGCTATACCGGTACGTACCGTTATTAAAAATTATGTTAAAAACATATAAAAACAAGTAAAAACATGGCATATTTTTAATTTTAAGCACTGAAAATACAGATTTTAAGCTATAAATTCAATACTGGTAGTTTTAATAAGTAAAAGTATTATCTATAAATTTTTTGTAGATTTATAATATAAAAAATAAAATAAAAAATAAAAAAATTGTAATTTTTATATAAAATAATAAATACCGGTAAAATACCGGTAACTACCAAGAAATTTTTTTATAGGTATCGATAACGGTAACGGTATTCAATTTGAAACGGTATTTTAGCGATAACGGTATTATAACGATAACGTTAACCAACCTTGGTTTCTACACTGGGATTCTTTGATTCGGAAAAGTATTTGGTCAAAATCATTTTTTGATTAATGACTAGAAACATGCATTTGCATGAAAGTCGCTGCCCTGGTAATAACTTTTTTTCTGTGTAATTAATCGGTTCCATTTATAAAAAAATTTATGATTGGGATGATGAAACAAGAACTGATAAATGTACAAAAATCTTAGTTATATGTATTTAAATAAATTTTAGTTGAGTGCAAATGACATTCTATCCTGCTAAAATTAGTAGAAGTTTTTGCTGAATATTAGTAGACTTAAAATAGCGAAAATAGTATTTCTCCTGTTTTCAGAAGTGTAGATTGTCTTGCCATTAAAAAAATATATAAATAAAATTTTGGAAATGTAATTTTTTTCTGTGATGTTATTAATTTACTAATATTCAGCAAATTTTTTTCCTGATTTCAGCAGCGTAAAATGTCCCTTTCAATTAACTAAAATTTTTGTCTCATTGCATCTGGTCATGCTATCTTTAGCGATTTGTAATCACCCAATATAAGCATTATTTTCGGTTAGAGCCTTTATAGTAAAACCTTTATTTTGAACCAATTTTATCGGCTCTATGAAATAACCCCCCACGAAATAACTCCCCAAAACGAAAATGAAATAATGCCCCAAAATTGGGGGCTTATTTCATTATGAAATAATGCGCCAATTTTCATAATGAAATAAACTCCCACAGAAATGAAATAATACCCCAAACAAAAATGAAATAACTCCCCATTTTGGGGGTTTATTTCATAATGAAATAAAGTCCCATTTTCAAAATGAAATAAGTCCCCATTTTAAAATTCAGTATTATTTCATATTTTTTTTTCATTGTAAAAATTACATATATTTATGTATGTTAAATATGCACATATCTGCATGGAGTCTTTAATTATATCGCTACAATAAGAGAAACTAGAGGAATTTAAGATCGCATACATGCCCTACGGGAAATTTAGCAAACTGTCACCGAACTGGCTCCTTTATATGAAATGAAAATTTCCCTCTACATGACGATGTCATAGGAGAGGGAAATTGACCCCTTCTGACATGTCACAAGACAAATCCTAGGACAGGTTACTGAACTCTCATAAAAAACAAAGTTCAGGGACCTGTCCTGGGCTTTGTCTTGTGACATGTCACAAGGGGTCAATTTTCCCCTCCTATGACAACGCCATGTAAAAGTGAGCACTCTATTTCATAAAAGGGGCCAGTTCGGTGACAGTTTGTTTAAATTTCCCGTAGGGTGGCTTCAAAAACTGAAAATTCGTTGAAATTATTAAAAGTCGCTACATCTTGTTCCTCATCTGATAACTATTCATCCAAAGATTCTTCTTTACATATGCTAACAATGTGTAGCCAACTAATATTTTTGGTCTGGTTTTGATACGGAACAAATTTTGATTGAGTGTAAATCGTATGGAAATCAAAAACTATATACATTGTTTGATTCAACAATTTATAGCCAAATCGTTGGCGCGAATTTTTCATTTCCAACCGATTTACACTCAACCAAAATTTTTTCTCTACCAAAACTATGCCAAAACTATTAAATCATTGGCTATATATTTGTGGAGCGCGATCGGCTGGAAATAAAAATTTGGCGCGAAATTTTGATTTCCAACCGATTTATGATGAGGAACTTTTCATTCGTTAGCTATAAATTGTCTGAGGGTAGATTAGTTAGTTATGAAAAATCCGAAAAATTTTTCCTTCACCGAAACTATTAATCCATTCTGTATTTTTCTACACTCATTAAATTATATTATATAATGGTTTTATACACTTACGGTGGGTCTCATACTGTAGGTTTAACTTTAACTTAACTAAAAACAAAATAAAATGTCAAAAAAAATGTACACAAAACAATAACAAATTTTTGGGTTAACTATTAACTTAAGTTTAAACCTGCAGTATGAGACCCACCGTTACTTTTTAATAAAATTGTTCTACGTTTTACCACATGAAACGTAGTTCTAGGAACAATTTTTAGATTCACTGTAATTGATATTTGCTCCACGGTATGCGTGTAGTAATTCTATCTATTTTTAGCTTGGAATTTGAAAGAATCTTAATTTTAGAGAAAATGAAATAACTCCCCAAAAAAATATTTGGGGATTTATTTCATTTTTAAAATTTGGGGATTTATTTCATAATGAAATAAGTCCCCAATTAAAATACGAAATAAATCCCCAAAAAAACGAAATAAATCCCCAAAAAAACGAAATAACTCCCCAATTACCATTGTTGTTTTCTGTACAAAAGTTTGGGGATTTATTTCATTTTCATTTTGGGGAGTTATTTCGTGGGGGGTTATTTCATAGAGCCATTTTATCTAATTTAAATGTTTTATTATTTTTCTAATAATGTAATATTAAATTATATTTGACCATAATAATGATTTTTATCACCTTTTAAATGTTTGTTAGCGCTTTTTTGGGCCTGCCTGCGAGTTTTGTTTTTAAAAGGTTGGCATCGCTCCATCTGATGTAAATACAAATAACGAAAACATTTTTTTTTTGATAATCACATCATATAACAGGATTTTTGTTTGAAACATAAAATCAGATAATTTAAATCCCGCTCTAGCAGATTCAGCTGATTTCAGTAGTTGTTTCTGGAGGGCGCTTTTAACTAATTTTTATTAGCTTTTTTCCATCTGAACAAATAGTTCAGATTTACTTTCATAACAAAAAAAAAACCGATTTAACCGGTTTTTTAAGAAAACTGAAACCGATTTTTTAAAAATATTAATTTTCGAACAAACCGAAAACCGGTTTTCTGAAATTACCGGTTTTTTGGACACTATTGTGCACCTAAAAAGCAACATGTCTTCATTTTTTTTTGTCTAGGTACTTCAATTTTCGTAAAGATCTGATGGCCCGAATAATTAGACCCTCCTTGAGATTTGGTAACCCTGTTGACAATTTTTTATGAACAATAAACCTGTTATAATGAGACTACTTGATATATTTGTTATAAACTTAAAAAGAGCAGGAGAAGAGAGTTTTACTCGTATATGAAAAGATTTCAAATTTGGGTATACTGAAACTAACTACAAATATTTCAATGAATCGGTACACATACTGATACATAAATGAAAAATATCAATGAACTTATTATACAGAGTGTAAGAAATACAGTGAGAGTACGTAACAGACTAACACAGATGAACTTGATTTTATGTGTATCTCATAGAATAACAAAAAAAAAACAAATGGAAATAAATTTGAAAAAAAATCTCTACACAACATTGAATGAAATACGAGGGCAACTATTTATATTGTGAGCCTCGGCCACATTAAAAATTGTTAGGCGCTATCTGATATTTCCACAAGAAAGTTTAACACGTTTGACCATAACCTTGTCATTTGAGCATTATTTGTGTTGTTTACAAAAAAGTGAAAGTTGTGTGCCAGCAAAAAAAAATGGATTAACAATTAAAATTTTTCGGGCAATGATTTATTACGATTTTCGATGTGAATTATCTAGACAAGGGTACATTGGGGATGAAGCTCCATCCTTTGCAACAGTAAAACGCTGGTATAACGAAATAATCACGAATGTCATTCGCTCTTGGACGAATTTCAAAAAGGTTGTCAAAAATCAGTTTCTGCAGCAAAAAAAAAATTGCATCAAAATTTAGCCGTAAAACAGATTTGTTCTCGTTGGATCCCTCACAACCTAACAACAGATCAAAAGGATGCTCGGGTCGATTGGTGAAAAACAAATGCTCAAAAATACAATAGGGGTGCTGTAAAAGATGTGTATAAGATCGCTGTAGATGACGAATCAGGGATCTATGCGTATGAGCCTGAAACCAAACAACAGGGTATTTCATGATAAACGAAATCCAACAAAAGTTGTTCGCTCTCGAAGCACTTCGAAACAAATGGCCGCCTTTAAAAAAAAAACTGGCCATGTGGCAACAGTGCTGTTAGAATATCCTAAAATAGTTAATTCTGAATGGTACACCATCATTTGTTTGCAGGAAGTGTTCGGAAAAATCAGAAAAACTAACCCCGAAAAACGCAGAATTATTCACTATGAAAACGCAAGCTCTCACACATCGGCTCAAACAACTGACTTTTTTATCACTCAAAAGATCGAATTTATGTGTCATCTGTTGTACAGCTCTGACTTGGCACCCAAGGCTTTTTCTTGTTCCCTTAAATTAAAGATATACTACATGCAGAATGGTTTTCATCAGTAGAAGGAGCCGCAGCTGCATTCAAAAACCTTGTTTTGTAGGTGTCTCATGCGGAATGGAAAAAATGCTATGATAAGTAGTTTGAACGCATGCAAAAGTGTATAGATCATTAAGCAGAATATTTTAAAAACAATAGACATTTTTAATAACAAATTTCTGTTTTTTCATTGTTAGGCTCAAAATATAAATAGTATGCCCTCGTATTTTGGAGATATAATTAAACAAAAAAAAACATATAGGAAGAGAGTAACAAGTAAAAGAAAACAAATTATTGTTGATGTTGTTATTGATTTGGAAGAGTGCTTTTAAGGAAAATTGTATATTCATACATACCTGCTAAAGTAATACAGCTCAGCTCGAAACTAAAAAAACAGCCATAAAATATACCAGCACACCATCCATATGATACTCTACACTCAACAACAAAAAACTTGAGCACCAACATTCACAGAATGTTTTGACCGTTTTAAAAATTGAAATGGATAAAAATCACTTTACTCGTGGCTGTAGTCGTTGATGGTTTGTTTTTATTTTCAACGTACGGCAACGTTCTGTAGGAGTGCCTTGGAGCTGAGAAAAAAAAATAAAAAATTGCATAAATTAACAAAATTGTAATTAGAATTCATTAAAAATAAAAGATATTACAAATAATTCAATTTTATTACATAAAAGTGTATTCCATACAATTTGTATCAAAAAATGTGTTTTTATAATCAAGAAAAATTTCTTCAAAGCTAAAATTAAAAATGTTTAGTAACAGCAATAACAACTTACACACATATAAACAAACAAAAACCAGAAAATTGTTTTAATAATAAACAAAAGTTGAGAAAAATGTGTAATAAAAATATACAGAATGCTATTTAAGAAAAAAAAACAGCTAAGAAAATAGTATAGAAAATTAAAAAAGTGGTTCACACATATGTATTAAAAATATAGTGTAAAAATACATATTTTACACTATTTACAACAACAATATTGAAAAAAAAAAAATATACCTATTATCATTGAAAAAGCCATGAGTAATGTCAAGTAGAAAGACACACATACAAACCAATGAGAAAATATAATTACAAAAAATAATAATACTATTGAAATATACAACAAAATATTAAGAATAATTAATGAAACGCAAGTAAAATAGAATGAAATGCTAATGTTTTTGTCATTTGTGTCGTCTTTATAAAAACACAGCCACGCATACATACAAAATGTGTGTACATTTTTTTTTTGTTTAGAAATTAGAAAATGACAAATGGTTGATAAATTTCGTAAGATAACAATAATGTGCTAAAATAAATCTTCTTTAACAAGAACAAAAGCAATCACTCTAATAAAAATTTACACCGTTTAAAATTAACAAACAAATAGTGTAAATAAACACAAACATTCATTCTAATTATTTTTTCAAATTAGAAGCGAAACGAAATTGTATTCCTCAAAAAAAAAATCTATATATACAAAATGCCTGAAACTGAGTATGAATTTATTAGCAAAGAATGGTTGCAATCGGAACTGCGTACCGTTTCCGGTTCTTCTTCGTCTTCTTTAAGTGATGCCAAAGATTTAATAATTTTAGATTGTCGAAGCTCAAATGAATTTAGCGAGTGTCATATAAGATCAGCGGTCAATTTTTCAATACCGAGTATTATGCTAAGACGTTTGGCAGCGGGTAAAATAGATCTATTGTCGACCATTAAATCACCAGATCTTAAAGAGCGCATACAAAATGGATATAATGTCAGTCTATTTGTCCTATACAATGAGGTGGACATTAATAGCTCGGGACAATGCAACAGTAACAATGATTCATCATCTGCGCCCCTATTATTACATTCACAATCATCTTCATCTATGGATTTATTGGGTAGTGGAGGTGTTAATGTTGGCTCAGTTCTAGGCAGTCCTGATTCAACGATAAATATTTTACATAAACGCTTAAAACAAGATGGTTGTCGAGTAGTTTCTTTACAAGGTAAGTTGTAAATGCGATATAAAATAGAAAACAATTTAAAGATTGCAGGAAGTTATTTTAGAATAAATAAATATGGTAAGTTTTTTTTTTTTTTTTTGAAAGGTTATTGATTCTTAACGTACTAATTTTGTTTACTTTTAAATTATTTCCAAACTATTTTAAAAATGGGTTGAACGAAAACGTATTCAAGTTAATGGCTATTTCCCACACATTAAGGTCTTAAAAGAGGGGTTATTTTATAAAACGCGTTATTTTCTTTACAAAACCAACTTACACATTGGAGCTACTGAAGCGGTTGCTTTTGGGACAATTTCAAACAAAAATTATCTGTGTTGGAAATGGCAGTTAAAGCGGTTGTAAAGGAAAAGTAGCTATTCTACCACCGATTCTTTGGAACAGAAAATTTTCCTGGGTACCATTAACTTTTCATTTCCATTGCAAAAAGAAATGGTAATGCACACATTTTCTTAATTCCCATTACATAGAGAAATGGAAATAAAAATATTGATTTTAATTACAATGTTTTTACTTGTTTGTTTAAATTTTGTTTTTTATTTTTGTTTGCCATGAACAATAATGAATTATTAAACAATAATACTGATTGCGTATACGGACTTTTACATAAAAACGAACCAAAAAATAATAAATAAACAAAAATGTTTTGTAATGAAAACATCATTACCATTATGTAAAGAAATGGAAATTAATTTTTTTAAATTTCCATTGCATTAAAATGATGTGTATTTAAAAATTAATTAGCAACTCTGTTTTTAATAGCACAATACATTTTGCTGTTTTTGTGCGGCAAGCTATCAACGTTGGCTTATGTCATTCCCATATAAATTTGACATTAGCTAACGTTTAGTATTAGCTCTTAACGTTAGTAATGTCAAATTTATATGGGAATGACATAAGCCAACGTTGATAGCTTGTCGCACAAACATAGCGAACATTAAAGCTCACCCCTTTTAAACAACCTTATGCTGCCTACACACGAATACAGACGATACCATATACAAACAAAACCTCAAACGAAACATCAGTTTGTTTGTCGAACTTATCACATCAAATATGCGCGGAAGAAAATCAAATTTAATTAGTTTGTTAATTTTTCATATGCTGCTGTTTTTTAGTTTTATTTTTTTAGCTATCACATTTTATGTCCCATAATTGTCGCAAATTTTTATATTCATTTATAAAATTAATCCAGTTTTCATTATTTGTAATTCTCGCCACCTTCGTCTCTTTTATTTTCTTTACTGCGCAAATTACAAGAGCACCTCACAGCATGACTGCTCTCAATGAATTAACACAGCAATAACAGCAAACATCGATACACACGATGGAACATTGAGTTTGGAAACATAAAATATCAAAAAATGTTGATAACACGAATTTCAACACGATACACTGATACACACGAAGGAACATTCGTCAGAAAATGGGCATGTTCTAACAAATGTTCCTTCGTGTGTATGCAGCTTTAGTAATCAAACAAAATGTATTATCATACACGCAAATTTTTAGACAAATACTTTTGGTTAATTCATAAATGCTTTGCAAAGTTATAGGAGGCTTATGAAACTTTATAAAACATTTATGAATTTACGCATTTGTATATACAATACATTATCATACAAATATTATTGAAGGAAAAGGACAAATACAGTAAAGGCACGTATAATGTAAAAAATAAGGAGAAGAAATAAAAAATGGAAATTCCAAACCTACTAAATGAAAAAAAATTTTAATAATTACATTTATCAAAACATTTTTTTCTTTATATAAAACGAATGTTTGTTTCTGTAAAGTGCAAAGCTATATTATGTTACTTTATCTAAGTTTTAAAAGTCATTCGATTTCTTTGATATTTCTTTGCCGAAGGATTTTGGATAATTCCTTCAAACATTGCAATACGAAAATGTTTCGAAATCGTAACGCCTGGAGGGAAAACTTAATTTCTGCAATAAGTATAGTATATTCTAATTGTGGAAGAAGCCCACTATGCCCGCCACCACCGCACTCGTCAATACCGCACCCATTGAGCCGTGCATCCCAGCCCGTGTGTTGTCAAAAATCTAAAAACAAAATGATTTGAACTCAACTTAGATGTTAGTTCGCAAACCCAACAAGTGGTTAAGATTTGAAAAATATTCATATATCATTCTGATTGTAGCTAGGCCACCATACCCTCCACTACCACACCGTCCACCACCACACCCTGTGCTACACGATTTGAACTCAACTTAAATGAATATTGTAGTAAAGTTAATAACAGTCTACTGAAATAATTTTACAAATTACTATGAAAACTGTACACATTCTGTGTCAAACTTCACCAAAATTTGTCAAAGGAGTAACAAAAAAATAAACGAATAAATAGGATAATGACAACCATACACAAGTTTTCGGTATGATTTTGCTTTAGTACACATACCGAAAATCTTATAATGTAACTAAACCATAATTTGTAATGTAAATGCTTCAGAATTTATGGAGAAATCCTGAAGAACATAATTTGAAGCAGAGTAGGAAAATAAACTGTACACAACATGTACGGCTAAGGAACATATACCGTATCTATCGTTTTAGCGGTTGTGTGTTTGTACGCAAACCGAAAGCGGTACACTACGATTGTCTCATGAGCGCAAACGCTACGATTATGTACCGCACTTTCAATACATATTCACACCCCGTAGCGTACCGAATTCGGGTTGTGTGTGTAAACACAAACACTAATTGGAGAGAATAGCGTATGTGTTTTCTACGCAATCAATATGCTTGTGTACTGTGTTCGCGATGTGCGGTACTCAACCCTAAAAGTACGGCTCGTTAGAGTTTATTTTCCTACTCTGATTTGAAGTCATAACAAAAATGATTTAATTTTTTTTTTAATTTGTACGTAAAATTCCATACAAAGTTTAGAAAAACTTATAATTTAAAGAGACTTCTAAACGTTACGAGCAAACGTGATATTCTAGTTGACTTTTATAGTTTGGAGGGTGCTTATTCCGAAGAACATAGTTGAAGAGTATGTATGTTATTTTTTCAATAGTTAGTTTCGGTATGAATGAATTGACTTATATACGACTTTATATGTAGAGCAAAAAACCAATAAATATATACATATGTACACAATTAAAATATATGTATTCTATTATGAATGGCAGATATTTATTGTATAGTAGAACCAGTTATCTATAACGCGCTTCCCTTCATTTCTACGCTATTTACACTGACGGCCCTCCATCCCCCATGCATACTGCAAAATTCGCAACATAGAACAATTTATTTAAATCGAAAATACAACAATTCTAAAGCCCATTAATTTATTTTTTACGAGCATTTCATTGATAAGCAAGATTTTTTTCTTGTATTTCGAAAATTATAAACAAATATAAACGATTTGAGTTTTTTTATGATTGCATATAAGATAATATATTTACATAATAGGGTATTAAAATTACTCGGGTTTGGCTTTGTTCGAGTAACCGAGTAACTTGATTTTGGGGTTTTGAACTTACTCGATTAATCAAGTTTCCGCATACACCGTAATCGGCGCCGAAAACGAAAACTGAAACTGGGATCGTTGCGACATAAAACAGAAATTGAAACGGAACTTTTGCCTTCTATTTTTTGTCATTGTGAAGTGGAATATTGTGCATAACAAAAAAAAAATAAAAATATGATTAAATACTAAAAAGTATGGAAAGATACAGTGTCAATGAAATTAACGATTATTAATGAAATTAAAGAATATTTTCGTTGGAGTCATCATCTTTTTGAATCCGTGCTGGAAATGATCAAATATGAGTTAGAAGGAATATCTACCACCTGGAATAGAGAACCATGCAGGCATTTATTTGAAAAGCGAAATAGGCCATTCCCGAATGCTAGAAAAACAATACGTTCGGAATTATGGCTTCATATTTCCGTGTTTTTGCCACACCAATTGGTATTTTGCTACCCCGGCAACAAAACAAAAAGCACTTATAGTCAAATCAGAAATGTAACAAAATATTTCAAAAAGCATATTCTTTATGTCTGGAACACAATATTTATTAATTTTTGCTAACCCGTGAAAAAACGATTAGATTTGATCAAGTTAGGTTTGATCCAATTGTATCTATTCAGGTTTTAGGTTTGATCCAATTGTATCTATTCATATTAGAGAGTGAATAACAACGTATAAAATTAAATATGAGTTTATCTGCGATTCCGATTTTCAAAATTTTCTTATTCGTTGCCTTATATAATCATATCTTAAAATATCCTTTCTCTAAAATGATATAATTTTATATGCCATTTACAAATACATATACTTGATCAAATTATATCTCGTTGAAGATAAATTTGTATATTGCTTCGAACAACACTTTATAAAACTAAATGTGACCCAAGAATATTTTAGATAAACTTATTTATTATTATTATTATATTATTTATATGGATTTTAATACAATTATATACTTACTGCCTGTTTTTATAAAAAGAATCAGACGAATTCGTTAAAACATTTTTGTGAAAAACACAAACTTAAAAACATGTATCTTTAAAAAATTTTAGCCGCATTTGTTCTACATAGTAGTCCTAACAAATTTGTGGAAAAATTTTGAAATAAAAACGTTTTTAAATGATTGTTTTTCACACAAATGTTTTAACGAATTCGTCTGATTCTTTTTACAAAAACACCCAATTAATAATTCAATACAAAATTAAAAAGCTGAGCTTATATGTTATGTTGCATCTAGGGTTTCTAATGACCCAGAATTTTTTTAATTTCTGGGATAAATGAGACATTCCAGTGTCGCACTTTTTGAATTATAATATCTAGTCTTTAATCTAATGAAAGAAATAATAAGAAAAGTAGCTACACAGAGAAAAAATTATAGTTAAATCAATTACTATATCAGATTTTAATTAACATTTGATTTTTTACGAACACTTTGTAAATAAAGTATGAATATTAGGGCCAGTGTTGTAGTCATCACTTAGTAGGATATTTTATTTAAGTAAGAAACTTTAAAACGAAATTTTATAATCGGTGGCTATAATATGGCTATAATTGGTGGCTATAATCCTTATTAAAGCAAATATGATTCTAGTTAAACTTTTTCATATTTAAGTTAATGTGTTTTCCGATTTTAAAGATAAGCAGACAATTTTTTATACACAGAGAAAACAGATTCGTAGTTCCAACCGAATTTTTCGCCAACCGAATTTTTGTAGTTCCAGGTACAATCACTTTTATTTATTTTTAATACCATTGTAACTACCGAAGTTTATTTACAATTTTTGAATTTTTGTTGTGTTAATAGATTACTTTAATGTTTGTGGATTATAAATTCTATAAATAGAAAAACACGTTCCACAAAATTTATTTTAAAACTAAAGTTTTTTTATGTCGCTAACTGGGCTCGACCGGCGATCCTCCGCTTGTCAGCCCATTACTTTCCATCTAAGCTAAGCTAGATTTAAATTTTTTTAGTCAAATTTCAAATTTGAATTTCTTCAGGTTTGAATATTTTGTCTATAAATAAAATTATGTCAACAACAGAAAATTAGTTGTGTCTTTTAATTTGAATAAAAAAAAAATTAAAAAAAAATTTATATCGCGAACCGCTATTGAACCGGCGACCTTCCGTTTGTCAGCCCATTGCTTTTCCTCTAGGCTAAACTCGACATAAATTTGTTTTGTCAAATTTCAAATTTGAATTTCTTCAGGTTGAAAATTTGAATATTTTGTTTTTGAATAAAATTATATTCACAACAGAAAATCAATTGTGTCTTTTAATTTGAATCAATAAAAAAAATTATTTAAAAAAAAGTAATACCTTGGTTGAGGTTTGAACTCAAATCTCTAAGGCTATAAGGCTGTGTCTTTACCTCCTGCGCCACAGATACTTACGTTTAGTTGTTGCCTAACTTAGAATTTAAACACGCATATGTATGAAACAAAAAAATATGATAGATTCCAAAATTTTATTATGATAAATAAAATTTCTGTTCCTTGTCTCAATATATTATTACAATTACCAAAATAATGGAAATTAATGGTTAAAGCTACTAAAGTTAAAAAAAAAATTTTAAATTGATTGGAAAAACTAATATTTTGGATAGAGTGATTGATTTTATTGAAACACAACTGATACTAGATTTCTGCTGCCGATATTTTATTCAATTGACTAAATCTTCGATAAATTGGTGGTGGTTGGTATTGAAGGTAATGTGGAAGTTAGTATTTTTTCAATATTGGTTAGAAAAGCCAATATTTTGGATAATGTGACAGTGTTTTGGTTCATCATATATATTTTCTGTTCACAAGTAAATATAACTTTCCTGATGATGAATTTTAAATAACAGCAATTAAAATTATTGAATGATGAAAATATTTCGTTGGTTCCGATAGAATTCCAACCAATTTATTTTCTGTGTGTATGAAAAGAAAAAAACCTGAGATTTGTGTGATTTCAAAGCTGTTTCTATCTTAGTAAACATTGTTTATTTTTATTTTAATTTTTTTCTTCTGTGTAGTTACTACACTGAAAGAATTTTGTACCAAGTATTAATGAATTTGTTCATTAATACAATGAATTTTTTCATTGAAGAGTCCCCAAAGAACGGTTTCATTGGATTAATGAAACATGTTTCATTAAATCAGTTTTAATGAATGTATTCATTGATCTAATGAAAGTTTCATAGAATATATGAATTTTTTTCATTAATTTTAAGATAAACATTATGAAAGTTTCATGTGTTTAATAAATTAAATTCATTACTTTTATGAAATAATTTCATTAAGTCTATGCTAAAATTAAAAATATTAATGAAATTATTTCAATATGACATGAACTTATTATTAGTATAATGATATGTTCATATTTTTAATGAAGCTTTTTATAGATTTCGCAACAATTCCACGTAAGTGAAAAATAATTTTTTTTATATTGAGTTTGACAGCTTTTTTCGCAAAAGTATGAACAAAATACCTGGCTTAAGGGTTAAAAGCAAAAGTTGATCTAAGATGCAATTATGTGTAAACAAATCAAGCACTTTTTTGTTATTCAAAGGCTTTTCACAAAAAACTCGCTTTAAAATAAAAAAAACTGGAATCGGCTCGTAAAAAATCGTGGCTGTGCCCCTAAAATCAACTTGTTCCCTTAAAGCCGATATAACTCCCGAGATGAGGGTCTTTGTTTAGCCCAAAAATAACACAATATATAGGGAAAACCAAAAAGAGGTAAAATTGTACCTGAAACCATTTTTTTAAGTTAAATTTTTTCTTTATGAAATTTTCATTAATTTAATGAATTTTTTTATGATAATATGAAAAAATAAAAAAAAATCGAATGAAAAAATTCATAACAACAATGAATTTTCATTCAGTTAATGAATTATTTCATTAAATCAATGAATCCATTTTAATGAAATCGATTCATTAATGCTATGAACGAAAATTCTATCAGTGTACTAACTGATAATGGATTATATAACCCACACAGAGAGAAGTTTGTTGGACCAGTTTTAATGAAATTTTTTAGTAAAATAATAAAGTTTTCTTCACAAGGTAAATGAAAAATTTCTTAAATTTAATGAAAAAGCTTCATATATTTTATGAATTTAGTTTTAATGAAGCTTTTTTATTAAGTGTATGCAACTTTTAATAAATAAAATGAATATTTTGACATTTTATCAAAAATTACATTAATTTAATAAAGTTTCAATGGAATTCATCGGTTTTGTGCAAAAATTTATTAATTTCATTCAGATAATTCTCTCAGTTATTTAATTGGTTGTTTTCCTACACTATACATATTCATATAAACAAACAAAATTTAATGCAATTGAATAAGACCAAAACTCCGATTAAATTGGATGAAATTATATCAAGTCAAATATCTTTTTTATTCGTTTATATACAATTTGATTAATCCATTTTCCGGATAAAATTTTATATAATTTAGTATGATGTCAAATAAAAAAAGATATGCTACCGAATAAATTTTTTTCACGGGAAGATACAACGGTATTATTGATGTGGATAACTTTTTTGAATACGGAAGAGCAGTTTAAAAATGAAATTTTTGGTGAACCCGTGAAAAAAAATTTATCCGGTAGCATATCTTTTTTTATTTGGCATCATACTAAATTATATAAAATTTCATCCGGAAAATGGATTAATCAAGTAGTATATAAACGAATAAAAAATATATTTGAATTGATATAATTTCATCCAATTTTATAGGAGTTTTGGTCTTATTCAACTGCATTAAATTTTGTTTTTTTATATATGAATATGTAGTGTAGGAAAACAACCAATTAATTAACTGAGAGAATTATCTGAATGATATTAATAAATTTTTGTATTAAACCGATGAATTTTCACTGGGCCTCGGCCACTGAAACTTTTTATTGAATTAATGGAATTTTTCATAAAATGTTGTGAAAATGTTCATTTTATTTATTAAAAGTTTCATTCACTTAATGAAAAAGTTTCATTAAAACTAGATTCATAAATTATATGAAGCTTTTAGATCTAGTTTAAGAAAATTTTTCATTTACCTTGTGAAGAAAACTTTATTATTTATTATTTTACGCTAAAGTATATGGCTCTAATGCATAAAATTTTCTTAATTTTGCGTTAAGGTATACAATTGCCAATGCATTAATTTTACTTATTAAACGTTTATTAAAAAATGCTATGCATAATCGTAAAATAACAGTTTGTTAACTTCTCGTTTTATTCTGGCAACACCCTAGTTTAACGGGTCTCCACTTTCAAATAAATTGTTAATGATTCATAAAGTTAGCAAGCGATTGGCTCGTTAATTGTAGGTGAATAATATTGTTTTGAAGATTTTAAAAATAAAAATAATTTATAATAAATCAAAACATGATGAAAAAATGTTTATACATAATAAAGAAGTAATAATGGAAAACTAATATTTTAAAGAAAGTTTAATAGTACGAAAACTGAATGTATTCGAATGATGATTATGTTTCGATTAAATCAACAATTTATTTTATTTGTACACCAATTTGAGAAAATTTTATGAAAAAAGGCTTAAATGGTGCAATTGTTCCAGATTTTTTTAATTTGTTGGATATAAAATATTGGAGTTTACATATTCTTGGGTGGATGACCCTTAAAAAAGTCTTTAAATAGATAAAAACTCACTATTTATGATTTCAACTGAGACATTTGTTTTCCAAATTTTATGAAATGCTTATTTTAGGCTTTACCCTACTTTAACAGATTATTAATTTTGTCCTTATTAAACGAATTATGCATACTGTTTTTGCCAAATAAGCTTAAAAACGTGTAATTAAACTGTTAAGAAAATTTATGCATAACACCGTATAATTGTATTTAAATCAACATACATGTTCGATTCGAGATAGTAAATAATTTTATCTAAAATATTTTTGGTCTTGGGTCACATTTAGTTTTATAAAATGTTGTTCGAAGCAATATACAAATTTATCTTCAACGAGATATAATTTGATCAAGTATATGTATTTGCATATGGCATATAAAATGATATAAAAGAAAAGATATTTTCGGATATGAATATATAAGGCAACGAATAATAAAATTTTGAAAATCGGAATCGCAGATAAACTCAAATCTAATTTTATACGTTGTTATTCACTCTATAATATGAATAGATATAATTGGATCAGACCTAACTTCATTGAATCTAATCGTTTTTTCACGGGAAGGCAAGACTGCAGCTTTTGAAGATCTGTTTGCATAGAATTTCTTCGGCGGAAGTAATAATGATGTTACATGTAACACAATTATACTAAAATAAAATACAAATGATCTACCATTTAGTTTTTTAATTTAATTTACGCCCTTACGGAGTATGTTTACTGCAAGAAAAAATGGACAAATTAACTCTGAACACAAGAAAATAGTTGCGAACCCTCACTTTGAAGGAATAATTGAGGAGGGTTTATAAGTTATCTCATAAAACAGAATATTTGTATCGAAAATCTCGAGATAATACACGAGATAATGCAAAAATCTTCAAAATAACTGAAACCTCGTTCATGTGAATGGGGTTTATGGCATTTTTACATTTTTGTTTTGTATTTCATTATTAATGTCACACAAAAAGCTAATACAACACTGACATATCCTAAATGTTTTTATTTAAAATTAAAGAGATCTGCTAATATGATCTTTTAAAAACAACCCGGTGAAAAATGTCCATATATGAACATTTAGGGTTGAACCATATATGTATGGATCCGAAAAATGAGGTAACACCTAAGTATATGTTCATATATGGACATATATTTATTAAATATATGCGAATACATGCGAACGTTTCTGTCCTTTATTATAAGGTTGTACGATAGATATAAATTTATGTATGACATTCAAATTAGGCGCTACATATGTTCCTTTTTTTATTCATGGCATTAAATATAATTCCATATTTATCCAAATATGAGTTCCTTTAACATATATGAAAAATGTATTCTTCGAAATATGTTCATATACAAGTCCCTTTTGCATAAATTGAATAACATATACTTTCATATTTGTCCATATATGAGTGCCATTTCCATATATGAAATAACAGATGCTTCCATATATGTCTGTATATGAAATTTTTTCCATATATGGAATCACATATACTTCCATATATGTTCATATAAAATCCATATATGTTCATAAAAAATCCATAATTGTTCATATGTGTCCATACATAAACCATATATGAACATGTTTGAGCGTATATGAGCATTTTTCACCGGGAATATATAGTTGAGTTTTAAAAAACTTTTTTTTTCATTTTGATAAAGGTCGACTTTGAGAAAACTATCTCGCTTACGCTTAAACCCAGACCTTCAAAAACATAATCTCTTAATTCAATTCGACGCTACTTCATTTACAATATCGTATTCAAAGAATAAATTTTAATTTTTGTTGATACTTTTCGCAGAATCAAACGAATTAATTAATTAAAAAAAAAGAATTAATTACTTAAATTTTAACAAATCAATTTAACCAATTTTAACAAATCAATCGTAGCTTTGAATCGCGATTTTATATCATAAAACATCATAAAACAAATAATACAGTCCAACCAAAATTTAATCAATATAAATTTAAATAAGTCATTTTTTTCAATTTTAAATCGTTGATTTAAAGTGATTATAAATTATTCACTGATTTATAAAATGAATTGAATTTTATGCGAGTTGATTCGAAAAATAATTATCCTTTTCAAGCTTTGATAAAATATACCGTGAAATTTTGAAATGTAACACAAAACAACAACGTAAACTATTTTGTTGTTGATTTTTGTGTAATTTTCCAATTTCATGACAGGTTTTATTGAATTTTAATACACTGTGTCATGGCAAATTTTGGTGAAATTGATAAAAATATAGAACTCAAAATATAAGTGCCAAATAAAAAAAACAAACAAAATGAATTTTGTTTTCGATTTTCTCGAGTTATTCGATTAACCGACTAAAATTGCTAGAGTAGTCCGAAATTGGCCATTTTAAATTACTCGAACAATTATTTAAAAAATTCCATCGATTAATCGATTGAATTTGTTTGAAATTTTTAATGCACGAGGTTCCTCATTTTGTGGGCTCATGGAGCAGTTCCCAGGCGATCCATGGGGTCCATAACTAAAACTTAAGCTCGAATATACCTCAGCACCAACTACACCAAATTTCATTACAATCGGTCCAGTAGTAGATTAGAAATGGTAGATTTATTTCAACATTTTTCGAGTTTGCGTTTTCAAGAAATCGCGGTTTCAATATTTTTAGTCGATACTCCCACTTTTAAAACTTTTTAATTAATTTCTTACATGGGAGCTTAAAAATCCTTACGTTTATTTAAAGATAATAAGACCGCATAAGTTAGCCTTTCATTTGAGTATAATGATGACGGTGGTGATGCAGAAAAGTTTCAAATTACCATTTTTGTTTACTACTTATTATAAGTTTCATATTTGCGAATCACATTGCCATTTTATTTTCACGCATAAACTAGATACTTAGAATAAAGTTGAAATATGCAAAAATATGCATTTTTTTCTCAAAATATGGAAAAATATGCAACTACATATCGATGCCATTTTGTTCTTAATTTAATGATTCTGATAAATATTTAGTCCATATTAGTTTTGGACTAATGGGGGAAAAACACATGCATTTGCATGGAAATCCTTGCACTTCATATAGTCAAAAACATTTTTAATTGTAAACCTAAATTTTGAGGATCTGTTTCTCAGATTTTATTTTCCTAAACAAATGCTTTAAATTAAATGATTTTTTTATTAATAATGTATATGTTAAAAATTAAGATTTTTATTCTGATGAAACGCTTTTTAAAACGTATTGACCATAAACAGCCAGAGGTAAATGGCTTTTTCTCAAAACAACATGTATAAAAATCGGGTGCAACTGAAACAGGTAGATTGATTTAGATTTTTTTAAGATGCTTAGGCCCGATTACTGAATGTCCAGTAAGCTAATATTTGGGACTTTAACTGGAACACTTGCTGTTGTTTTCAATACAAAATTTGAATTTAATTTTAACTGGACATGCAGTAATAGGGCCTTAATGGTGATTTTTTTCGATTTTTAAGTTTACCCTCATACCATTGCACAAATATTTTGGAAATAATTCAGCCATTTCTTATCGGCTGGTAGTAATTTCGAGCTTTAGTTTTGACGGCCGACCCCACAAAACCACCGGGAGCTATGCCACTGGACTCCAAGTATGGCACTTCGAGAATGTAAAAATTTTGAAAGACCTAGAATCAGATAAAACAAACCCCACTCTAGCAGATTCAGTTGATTTCAGTAATTTTTTCTGCAGGTCCTTTTATAACTATTTTTTATTAGTTTTTCTACTGATATTTGTAGTACAAATTTATTTTCATGAGTGTAATATATAAATATTTTAATAAAAATATAGTGTTTTTAATTAACAAAAAACCGGTAACCGAATCCGGTTTTTTTAAAGAAATTTTCGAACAAACCGAAACCCGGTTTTTTCAAATGTCCGTTTTTGGACACTCTTACCCTAACACGTTCCTTGATATGGCCAAAAATTGCAATTTCAGTTTTTTATATTGGTAAACAAATATTTAAAATTCGAGGACTGCACTTTAAAGAACATCATAGCTAATAAAAATTGTAAATATTACTCATATCCTTCTTTTAATTAAGCGATGTTAGCTATGTATATCATTTCAGTTAATTTGGAGAAAAATCATATTTTTACTATTACTAAATTCCATCTAACAAGCTTCAGAGTACTGTGACCTAAATCATGAGGGTTATATTTAGAAAATTGTATCAAAATCGAACTACGTCCCTCGATTCGCGCCAAGGCCAAAGGTAACATTTTTGGATAATTTGGGTATTTCATGAAAATGTAACAAAACATTTTGTAAGTTTTCACAGATTTTGATGAAAGTTGACTTAACTACTTCCCAAAGTCTACAATTAATATTTTTAAAGAAAAATCCAAATTAGCTTGAATTTGGGGTCAAAATGTTAGAAATCTGTTTGAAGGGTTTTAAGTTAATTATGCACCATTTTTATCTTTTAACGTTTTAAAAATGTTGGGTCATGTGCGTATAAGGGATAATTTTTATGTTTTTTTTTGGAAATCAATGGGTCATTTTGATCTGATCCAATTTTTAATTTCCTTTTGTTTGCTCAATTTATTTTTTTAAAAAATTTAGCCAACTACACTCAAAAAAATAAGTTAGTAGAAAAATTAGTAAAACGTCTTGTATATCAAGTGTACTAGTTTTCAGCAATTTTTTTGCTGAAATTCCGTTTTCAGCAAAAGTTTTATATATTTTTTTAGCACTAAACTAATTTTGAACTAATGTTTTACTAATTTATTTTGCTACAGAAATTGTGCTGATAACCGCATTAATAGCGTGGAAGATAACCAGATAGACAAGAAGTAGATGTCGCAGATTGTCTGGATGTAGTACACTGATAGAATTTTCGTTCATATCATTAATGAATCGATTTCATTAAAATGGATTCATTGACTTAATGAAAAAATTCATTAAATGAATGAAAATGCATTGCTGTTATTAATTTTTTCATTCGATTTTTTTATTTTTTCATAATTTCATAAAAAAAATTCATTAAATTAATGAAAATTTCATAAAGAAAAAATTTAACTTATAAAACTGATTTCAGGTACAATTTTACCTCTTTTTGTTTTTCCCTATATATGTGTTGTTTTTGGGTTAAACAAAGAGACCCTCATCTCGGGAGTTATATCGGCTTTAAGGCAACAAGTTGAGTTTAGGGGCACAGCCACGATTTTTTCCCCAGATAGTACTTTTTGGGCTGAATAGGAAACAAATTTTTTTTGTCGGAGATTCATATTTCGGGTCAAAGTTAAAACATGGACTTGCTCGTATCTCCGCTATTTATTATCGGATCAATATGACCTTAATGGTGTTTGCACCAATGGAAAGGTAATTGCAATGGCTTTAACATGACATATTTACTAACCCATTACGAGCCGATAGTTGTTTTTTTTTTAAAGTCCTTACATAATGGTATGATTTGTTTACACATAATTGCATCTTAAATCAACTTTTGCTTTTAACCTTTTTACGAGAAAAGTTGTAAAGGGTTAAAGTCAGGGTTGGCAGGCAATATCGCTAAAATACCGTTATCGATTCAAAACCTTTTCAACTGACTACTATTACCCCTAAAATACCATTACCGAAATAATCGAAAAACCGTTACCTTAAAATACCGTAACAAAAATAACTGAAATACCGTTTTCCCTAAAATATCGATACCGAAATAAATGAAATATCGATACCCTTAAAATACCGTTACCGAAATAAATGAAATAACGCTATCCCTAAAATACCGTTAATTTTAATTTTCTGTTTTTGGTATTTGCACGTGGCTATTGAGTATTTTCCATACATTAAGTTGATAAATTGGTTCTGTTTTTTGTAAAAAAGTTTGCGGTATACACCGAAATAAATGACTATCGTTAAACTTAAAACACCGCTACCGAAATAACTGAAAAACCTTTAACCTTAAAATAACGTTACCGAAATAAACGAAATATCGATACCCTTAAAATACCGTTTCCTAAATAAATAAAATACCGCTACCCATGTGAAAATCGAAATATATATGAACATACATGATCATTAGGGTTATGACTCATTTTTAACAAAAATTTTACCTATCACCACGTGATAGGCAATACTAAATTAATAATAAAAATCGTGTTTGCGGGTAATTTTGTCGAAAAAACCTTCCGCACCAAATACAATTTCTAAAAATAATTTTTTTCTCGGGGATTTTCTTAATTTACCTAACAAATTATTACAAGAAATGTTGTAAACGACTAAAAATGTATCCAAAAGTCCCTCAAAAAAGGTTTCGTAATTTTTACCGCAAATAGCTTTTAATACGCACCGTTTGAGTCTCATTTGTTTAAAACATCAGAGAAAAATTTTAATTAAACTAAAACAATGTAGACCAAATTTCAACCCTTTTGGTGCGGGAACTTTTTTGACAGCAGCGAAAAAGTAAGATTGCGTTTCTTAATAATTTTTTATGGCCTTTTTGGCTAGGGCATGTAAAATTTGATATTTGCAAATAAAATCAAAAAGTCATAACACTAATGATCATACATTGGCTCGTATGTGATCATGCATGGGCATACAGTCATATACTATCATGCATAGTTCAATGTATGACCATACATGATCTCATATATTTCCATATACCTTTGGATCCGAAATTTGAGGGTATATGGAGGTATATGGCCATATATGATCATATATGAGCATACATGAATCATATGTGAGCATATATGGTTATATATGAACATGTACGGTCATATACCCTCAAATTTCGGATCCAAAGATATATGGAAATATATGAGATCATGTATGGTCATACATTGAACTATGCATGTACGTATATGACAATGTATGCCCATGCATGATCATATACAAGTCAATGTATGATCATGTGTGTTCATATATATTTCGATTTTCACATGGGTAACCTTAAAATACGGATACCGAAATAAATAAAATATCGTTACCCTTAAAATTCCGTTATCGAAATAATTGAAAATAGCGTTACCCTTACCGATAACCGCATCGTTTCGGTTACCATCCATGGTTAAAGTTCATTTATTTTTTAGTTTATCTTAAAATTAATGGAGAAAAATTCATATATTCTATTAAATTTTCATTAGATCAGTGAATTTATTCATTAAAATTGATTTAATGAAACATGTTTCATTAATCCAATGAAACCGTTGTATTCATTGTATTAATGAACAAATTCATTAATACTATGGACAAAATTCTATCAGTGTACAGACAACGGAAATGATAAAAAAGAAAAACAACTCTACACAATTTTTACATTTAAATTTTCAGCAAATACATTAACTAAAGTAAAATTTCGCTACAAGTTTTTTGAATTTTTTTAGTCTACTAATATTCAGCAAAAAGTTTAGTGATTTTAGCAAGGATTTTTTTCATTTGCAATCTACTAAGTGTTAGCAAAACTTTTGCTGAAGATTACTATTTTTTAGTAAAAATTAGCTCGCTGATTTTCAGCAAACCATTTGCTGAAAATACCAACTTTTTTGCAAGCACGCTCCTGACTAAAAATTTGCTGACAGCAACATTTTTTGCTGACTTTACTGACTTTTTTTTGAGTGTAGGGCAGATTTCATGCTTTACTTCGTAACTATTCCTACTTTAACCCAAACTGACCAATAAATGGTGTTTTTACTTTCAGTTGCATTAAGGGTTATACGATCCATAAGTGTACAGTAAATAAAAAAGTGATCACAAAGAATTACTTCTCAATAAGAGAATCAAAATGTAGTGCAATGACCGAATTTATACGTATATTTTTTAAATAAAATGCATTGCGTTGAACCGGAAGTGAACCCAACTTTTAATTAATCTGAACAAATTTAAGATGGAAGCAGTTTATTTGTTTCTGTACTGATGTACAGCACATTAATAAAGCCTCGTTCCAATCGAGGAAACCGAGTTAATATCTCTTATTGATTAGTAAAATAAAAAGAAAAAACATACATATGCGATTAAGCGAATGCGTACCACTCACTCTACCAGAAATTATTTTTTTAATAACCCATTTCTTTATTTTTTATTATGGTTCAAATCATACTTGGGACTAGTTAATTAAATGGACCAATTAATTGACGATTTCATTGGCATTACAATTGATCAATGCCAATGAAATTTTTTTCAATTGGCATTCCTCATTTCCAAAAACAACCAATTGTAATTGACGAAAAAAGCATTTGTTTTCAGAAACATTTTGGTTTGATAAAAGAACAAATTAAGAAAAAAAAATTAAAAATTCGAGTACTTCTTATTTAATTGTCGCTATCTCGTCAAATACTTACTGTTAAAACAAGGCTGAACAGCGTATACTTGATACAACTTGATAAAATAGCGAATATTTATAATATAGCTCTGAAATTTTACATTCTTGTCTTAATTTCCCTTTTTCCAAAACAATTTTTTTTTGTATACAATGCATTGAATGGTAATGGTAATGCATTTTTTTGGTATTGGTATTCAGATCCAGTAAAGCCAATTAAATTTTAATGATAATTAAAAATTCTTAAGGGGGTATCGACTCTAGGAAAAATTTTGTTTTCTAATTTTTTTTATATTTTATTTGAATAGAGCATACTCTTCAGTATATGCTCAGAAAATGTCAATTAAAAATTCGAAGAAATCCACATGTTTTTTTGTAAAATATATTTTAGTCACAAAGTAATATTCTATGCATTAAATTTGTACACAAAATTTTTTGGGAGCGTTTTTTTATTATTGTCTTTATTATAAATCTTATTTCGCATAATACAACAGAACAAAAAGGAAAAAACTACATCAAAAGATGCAAAAATTGCACGCAGTCTTTAAAGAAAAGCTAATGACGATTCCTCGATGGTGGGCGAAGGCACGTTATATGAGACAGATACTGATCGCTTTTTATAAGCCATAAAAGTAATCAATGTATACAAAATATAAAAAACAAATGCAAAACAAATAAAAAAATGTACGAAAAAGAGATTTTGACCGAAATGAAATGTTTAATAAATTCTCTATCATCGTTCTTAAGAATATTTGGGTTAATATAAAAAAACTCTTTGTCCGATACTTCTCAAATTTGGTGCATATGTAGAAAACTGCGAGATATAAATTTTGTTCTTACACGGTTTTTTGAAAATTTTCAGTTTTCTTAGCGTAAAATTAATTTAAAACTTAAACGCGTTTTCCCACAACCCTGAGTTCAAAATCGGCTGCCACTGTTCAGCCAACCGATTTTGATCCGGGTTTTTTTTCTTTCATAGGCAACAAAAAACTCTGGTCCTTATCGTGGCCCTTTATTTGAATTTTGGTCAAATAAAATTTATATCCCCAAGCAAATGTGTTTTTTCTTGCCTTTTTTTGAATTTTTAAGTTTGTGTGGCAACTTCGTTAAAAAAATAAATAAAAATCGGGCCACGATAAGGACTAGAGAATTTATCTGGGATTAAGAATCATTTTACATTTTTATTCTCCGATAATTAATGAAGGCTGTACAGTGGCAGCCGCTTTTGCCTTTTTTAAAAAAGGACAGTAATGAAGTGGCAACTCTGGCGATTTTGGCTGGGGAAATATAAAACTGATATTATTTAAAAATACTACAATGACATGATTTTTAAACAAAAAAATAAAATATTAAAAATATTGTTAATTGAATTTTTGACAACCGTTTAAATATGCCCTTTAAAATGCTGTTGTTACAGTATTTAACCCCCTTAAGTATGGTTCAAATATTATTGTTTTTATTGACTTCTAAATCATAACATTCAAAATAAAAATGAAAAAATCTTCCAAATAACTATCATTTGGTACCCAATTAGGTATTTTAAGGACAACGGTATTTTATTTATCTCGATAACGGCATTTGAAGGGTATCGATATTTCTTTAGGTGTCGGTATTTTAATGATAACTATATTTCAGTTATTTAAGGGTAACGATGTTTCTGTTATTTCGGTAATGGTATTTTAAGGTTAACAGTAGTCAGTTGAAAGAAGTTTGAAGCGAGAGCGGTATTGCCTGCCAACCCTGTAGTTTTTAGTAGTCTAATGTTTGATATTTTTTTTCGATTTTATAAAATGTTGACAAATAACATTTTGAAATTTCTATATTTACACATAATTTTATTACTTTTAAATGTACTTCCTCCTTCTATTCTATTCAATTTCACAAAAAATTATCAGAAATAAAATCAACCAGATGATATTAATTTATATGTCATTTCATTATATGAGCTATTTTTCATTTAATTTCATATTTGTTTAAAACTACATATACAAAATAAAAATATTTATACACTCATTGTGACAACCGAATTTCGTGCCAACTGAATTATTTGGTTGCCGCAATCAAATGCATTCCCCACACAATTCAAATATATCGTTTCAACCGAAATTCTGTAGTCTTTACTAAATTTTTGTTGACACCACAACAAATATAACGGTGGTTTCAAACAAAGCATTCGGCTGACAAAAAAAATTCAGTTGTCTCAATGAATCTGTTTTCTCTGTGTAGTTATGCACTGTTTTTACGCATTTCACATCGAAAACAAAAAAATTAAAGAATATTTGTATGCCAAACCAGACCAGACCATGCAACCAGTTTGTTTTCCATATTTTTTTAAATGTACATTAGGTGTCACTAAAATTACGAATTGTCGAATATTCATGATAATGCCCGCCAGTTTTGTTCTCCTTTAGTCTAAAATGTACAAATTTTAAGAAGTTTTAATGCATAAAATGCGTCCAAAGTTTCCGAGTTATTAAAATTTAACATATTGGAATGTTGATCAGATAAAGCTTGAGTATTTTTAATACTTCCTGCATCAAAGTATTTTGTACCGCGGAACATTTTTTAGTAGTCTCGCATCTTCAGAAGTGATTTATCCAGTTTTGTAAAAATAAAGCAGTAGAGAAATAAAACCGACCTTAACCAAATCTGGAAAAATATCAAAAACGGTTTTTGATGAAACGCCCTAATCTACCATGTTATGTACATATGTATGGTTTTTGTGCTTTCTGGGACTTTAATTAATAAAATGCAACCACAATTTAAATAAAGATGATATTATTACTCATACATCTTGGCTGGTTGTTGTTTAGTGCGGCTGACTGTTGATTTCATGTACCTACATTAGGGCCATGCATTTAGTTTTGCAAAAATTATTTTTTCACGTGATCTCGGTTAATTTTGGCACAAAAATCTCCCCAAGAAGAGCAATTTTTCTATGTTATGCACTTTTATCATTAGAGTTGCGGTAGTTTTAAAATATCTTTTACGTGATGTGCAAATTTTGATGTTCATTCGCAAAGTAACTCTATATTTTTTTTTACAAAAATTCACGAAAACTGTCAAACTTAAAAGCTTGTGTCTAAAAGTATCCTTAAAGATTGATATAGTACATCGTTTGAGTCAACTACTTCTTAATTTTGGGGAAATATTGATTTTTAGTTTGATTAAATAAAAAAATATATTTCGAACTTTAACAAGGTTTATGCAGGGACTTTTTTAAAACTTTATGGATAGGCTAGATAAATTTTGATATTTGCAAAAAAAAACAACAACAAATGGCACTACCCTAATATACATACGTTTGCACTTTCTTTCGGCTATTCATATTTCAAAAATACTTATAGTCACCAGAAATGCAAGAAGTCGTATAACACAATTTTTCCAAAAGCGAGTTTTTAATTGATTTACATGAACTTGATCAAATTCCATATCATCCATATATCAGGGTAGGGAAACCAATTGCACGCAAGTCATCTGTGGCACGCGAACGGATCTATAGTGGCAAACGGCGTTATATTAAATGTGTTACAAAAATCGAGATATTATTAGGTGACCAGCGAAATTTTTTTTATCTATTATAATTGTAATTTAATAGAAAGAGTCGCAAAACTATTGTGTTAGCAAAAGAATGCTAAGGCCCGTATGAAACTTGCTTAATTTTTTATTGTCTTTGATTGGAAAATAATGTGTAAGAAGAGTTCAGCTATATAGAATAAATCAGTATCTGTCAAATATATATCGGTGCTCCCATTTGATTTACATTGCTGTCAATATCAATCCAATACAAAATTAAGGTAGCGTCATACGGGCTTAAAAGACTCAAACATTTGTTTCATTAAAGAACTTCAATTAATTTTATAAAACTTTTATTCTCCTATTAAAAAAATAAAATTAAATAAAAAATGTTACGCTGTCTTACATTTCTGATGACGATAAGTATGTATGGATGTGGATGGCTGGCTGCCTGGCTGGCTGGCTAGGGTATTGAAATAATGGCAGAGCTTTAAATAGAATTTTATTACAATTATACGAGTAACTTCCGTTCAAAAATTGTTATTATTTTTAATTTGTTAAGAATGTACACACGGACATATGGTCAATATGCATTAGAGGGCCCAGAAAATAGAAAGTTTCGAATTTTTAGGCCTTACCCCTGAATTGTGTTCCTTTTGGTGCCAAAGTATTTCCTTGGATTTTTTAAAAAAGGTTCAAAGATTGCGGGCGCTTGTTTTTTTTGCAAAATTCACGTTTTATGTTTCGGGAGTTTGTTGATTTTCGTGAAATCAAATACAAAAACGTTTTCAATACATGTTTGCAAAATATCTTATCTAATGGCTATATACATATATTTTTAAACCTTAAATGCATGGTGTAGCCATTTGGCAACATACCGGTTCTTTAATAAAAAAAAACCCACTTGATGCACAAAACTGCATTTTTGGGCATAAGGGCCCCTTCTGTACGTATTGTTCCTATAGTTTAGCGCAGAATTTTTAAACATAGTAAAAATCTTGGTTTTGCTCTGTATATTTGTAAAAATCTAAAACACGCGTTTCTTTTACAAAAAGTGTAATATTCAAAAATATTTGTTTAAATATTTAAAGTGGTATTCTCGCAATAAAATTCATTTTGGCGACAATAAATGTATAAATTATAGTTTATAGATTTTTTTTTCATACACGTTAAATTACTCACAATTTAGCTATTTGGCAAAAACCATATTTTTTCAATAAAAATCAGCTTTTTTTTAAACAAATTTTTTTGGTATTTTTCTTGAAATGTAGACGCCTTTAGAAATCATATGTGACATCGCATAGAGAAAGGGACCTAAGGGTAAAAAATCATTTTTTTTTTTGTGGACAACATCTGAGCATCGAATGAGACTGATCCCATGCTCTCCTGACCTTAGGTCCCTTTCTATCCTTAGGTCCCTTTCTATTTTGCGCGTCACATATATAAAAAAATGGTTAAAATCGAACAAACCATGCATTTAAGGGTTAAATTTCATTTTTTTTCCATAAAGTTGTCTCTATTTAAAATCTACACCGAAAAATTTCTCAGTAATTGGCTACTAAATTTTCAACTGAAACTCAGGTGAAATACCCCTTACTGAGCATCAGTTAATAAAATTAATTAAAAGTAACTAATTTTTTTAATATGGTTTCGTTACTGTTTGTTCAGTTGAAGTCAACGAAATTCTTAGTTCTTATGAAACAAATCCTAAGTTCAGCTGAAAATAACCAACGACCATAGAAAATATTTTTTTAATGATAAGAAACTCTACTTTTTCCTATATTAATTTAACTTTAATTTAAATATAATTAAATAAAAACAAATCCATTAGGCAAACAACTCTTCATTTCCAAGTTATGTAGATTTGATATTCCTCATCAAAATATGTCTCAAGAATTTTGGAAGGCCTTCTTCTGGAAAACAATATAATATTTTATTTTATTTATATATGTAATTGTCTAAAAAAATTACAACATCAGTTAAATTTAACTTACCATGGACCCAATCTTTAATAAATATTAGTTTTCATAAACATATTTTAGTTCTTTTTCACTTTTTATGCAATTTATTTATGTACAATTAAATATTTGACAATTCACAGGAATCTGAATATTCTATTTACAGGGTCACTGAAAAATTGTTTTCTTTGAACAAAAAGTTAGTTGATAGCAATTATTTCAGTTAATTGAACATTTTTCTGTTTCAACTAAGATATTTTTTAACTGAGCAACTGAGAAATTCTTTCGGTGTAGAATATATTTAGCCAGGGACTTAATTATAGAGATAGAAAATCAGAACATACTCTACTCACCGGTAGTGGGTTCTGAAATTTAGTATTACCTGAGCAACTATTTAGTATCACTTTAGTATCAGCTGAGCCTATATTTAAAAACTCAAAAATTGCTGAAAACTGCGCAAAATAAAAACAAACGCGAAATATATTTAAATAATAAAATTTGAGATATCTGTTCGCTTTTTTGATTTTTTGTTTGTTATTATTTAAATTTAAATAAAAAAAAGAAAATTCTAAATTTTTTGAGCAAAGTGCCACCTACACAGAAAGAGTTTACAAAATTCTAATTAAATTTTTAAACATCTTCCTCATACTGTTTTTGTAAATCCAAAAAAAAAGAACTTTTAAAAGGCACCAACAATGGAATTTGTAAATGGAAAAAAAATGTTGTTATCTCTTTTGTAACTTTGAAATTACCCAGTGTACAATTGGAGGCCCGAAACACTCATAAAAGAGTCCTTAGACCTTCTGAAACCATAGATATATGAGGGTGTTTTCCTTCACCGATGAAGCCCCTTTCTGACTCATAAAAGACTCCAAATTATGAACATTGCTGGAAAATTTTAAATTTTCTGAGCAATTTATGAGCCATTTATGAATAATTTTTGAGTCATTTATGAGTATTGAAAAAATTTTGAAAAATTTTTGAATACACTCATAAATAAGAGTCTATTATGTTTCATTTATGACTCTAACATTTGAGCACTCTGAAAATGCTCGTATTTCAGAGTCTTTTATGAGTCATAATTTCTGAGCACTCAGAAAAATGTTGGCTGGGTAATTTTTAAACCATTTTTATATATAAAATAACAATTTCAATATACGAAAAATGTATTTGTTTTTACAAACTCCATTGTTGGTGCCTACTGTTTTTTGTGTGTAGTGATAACGATGACGTTAAAACTTATATTTTTGGTGATGTCATACCCCCGTATTTAGCAACCCGGCCATTGTGTCTTTAAGATTCAAGTTTTGAATTTTTTTGACAAAATGCGTCTTAAAATCTAGTTGTCAACGCTAGTTTCATTAATTTTGTATGCTATACGAAGTAGGTATGCCAATCGGGATTTGTTTTTTTAAAACCCGGGATTCGGGATTTCAAAATTTAAAAAAACGGGATCCCGGGACGGATCGGGATTTTTCGCCATTTTGAGAATTTTTTTATTTAAAAAAATGTGTAAAAACTTCAAATTTATATAAAAGAATTATATGGTCATATGCATGAACGCTTTTAAAATTTATAAGTGACTTATAAAACAAATTTTTCATACAAATTTCATTTATAAACATGTTATAAGGTGTTCAAATTATTATGCATGAGCACTGTAAAATATTACTTTTTTTACATACTCCTGTTTATTTTTAAAGAACGAAAAATTCTGAAATGCAATTTTAATTCTGAATTTTAATCGATGATTTCCGCAATATAATAAGAAATACTGCACAATATAGATTTGTATAAAATTATATTTAAAAAAGGGTTTAAAAATATTAGCAGGGTCACAATTTTAGAATAATTACCACATATTTTTGCAATTGTGAAAATCCAGGGATTCGAGGTTAAGAATCCCGGGATTCGGGACTCATTTTTATTGAATAATCCCGGGATTTCGGGTTTGGCATCACTAATACGAAGTGATTAAGTCCAAATTTGCCTCTAACACAGTGGTCTAAAATTACTCAATCAAAAATTGTAATATCGAGAGCCTATATTCAATATGCTCTATCGGAAAAAAGATGATTTTTCAGGAGAAGGAAATAACTGTTTTATTCCTCAATAAAAAATATGCCATTTTCCAACTGAAATTCGGTTACACCTACTAAAATAGGTTGGTGCAACTGAGTATTGGTTATCACAACAAAATTCGGTTTATACAACTGAATTTTAGTTGCAATACCCAAAATATTTAGGAATCACATTCCAATATGGTTTCACCAATCGAATTTATTGGTTGTAGCAACCAAAATAGGCTTAGCAATTCGGTTGGCAATTTTTTTTCCTGTGTGAAGTAATCTATCTTCCACAATATTTGTTGTTTACATATGAAAAAATACAACATTTTACATTATTCGCGGCGCTATAGGGCTTTTTGTCCGATAGAGCGTATTGCAACTGAAATTTTCAAATACTTTTATGCCAATAGAGCGTATTGCAAATTAATAAAAATTTGATTTTTATGATATAATTTGCAATTTTATTAAAGTTCGAACGTTTTGTTTAACGTTTTTTTTAGTATATGAGTTATTCCATATCAAACGGAACTATTTTCGGTTAAAATTGACTTCGAGCATTACGATTTATTTTCAAATCGGAAAATACTTGAACTTTTGTTTATCGTTTTTTTAACATATAAGAAAATAATGAGTTACTGATATAATTTTCTAGATTTTTTGGAAAATTTTTTGAAATCTATTTTTAGACTCAATATTTTTTAAACACTGATAAGGATATATGTAACCACATATTTTTTTAATTTTTTGTATGTTGGCGAGTAAGCTTACTTGGTTGCAGCAAGTCAATTATGTTTATATCTATTAAATATTACAGGTTGATATAGCTCAGATGGTAGAGCTATTGACTGGCAATCTGTAGACCCAGGTTCGATTCCTGAACCAGCAAATTTTATTAAAAAAAAAAAATACAATAAAAAATATTTTTTTTATATAATTTATTTTTTTGAAAATCTATTTTTAGACTCATTATTTTTGTCAGCACTGGTAAGCACATAGGTAACGATATATTTTTTGATTTTTCGTATGCTGGTGTGTAACGACAACTCATTATTTTTCGCGACAGCGCCATATAAAGGTAATAAGAAATGTAATAACAAAAGTAACTAGTTACCATTACCAAGTATGTACCCAGTAGCAAAAAATACTAGTTCAGAACCAGTTATGTACTAGTTTATTTAAACCAGGCAAGTAGTACGAGTTCTACCGCCTCTCCATACAAACAACTGTAGAATTTAACATGGAGGTGTCATAGGGATGGGGTCAATTGTCGCCAGACTCCCACTTTGGTACTAGATCTATAACTAATTTAGAAATTACAATTTAAGGAACTAGTTTCGAAGTTACTCTTTAGAATTAGTACTGTACCAGTTGGTTGTATCTGAATTATATAGATAAAACACAGAGGTTTTTCCTTTGATAAAACGCAGATAAGACCGATAGGTTCTTCTTTCTGAGATAATTATGAAATGAAATTTCAAATATTTTGTGTTTAGGATTTCTAATGACAATAAAACATTTTAGTTTTTATTTGCAAACTCAGAATGTATTACGTATTACAAACAAAGGTAGTATATCAAAACTCGTATTTAAATTCAATCTTTTGAAATCTCTGCACAGCTTCAATGAAACTATTATTATACAAATTTTTAAAGATTATTGTTTTTGGAAGAAAAACAAGAAGCTGTACTGGTTATTATAAGAAATTTACTAAACTAGTTATGGATTGACTCTTTGGCGCCAGTACTGTACCAGTTGATTTCACCTCAATTCAATTCACAATAAAAAAATTTACGTGTTTATTTACAAACTCTTAATTTATTTATTAAGGCCCTGTGCGAGGTGGCTAAATAAATTCTAAACTAAATACAAATTGACAAAAAGGTTTAAAATTTCTTTGAAAATTTTTTAAACTTTTTCAAAGTTCATAGAAATTTGGAAACCTGAATTTAGTTTAGATTTTATTTAGCCAGTTCGCACCCACCCTAAATTTAAATGCAAAAAAATTAACAATTTCAAATCTCATATTTTTTAAACAGTCTACATTGATCGTATTTAACTAGTACACAACTGGTTCAAAATGATTATTTTGAGAACTAGTTATATAATTACTAGTCAAAAAACTAGTATGTTTTAGAACTAGTTCGACCATTGGCTACTGGTTACATGACCACATATCTGGTAATGATTTTCTAGGCTGGGAAGTTACAGAAAAAAATTATTAGAATTGGACATTTCTTCATTTCTTGCTGTTACTTTGACTTCATCTCAGCTAAATTATCATAAAAGTAATGACATTCTGGTGGTATAACAGGCTTTAAATCTTGTAGATATTTCCATTTACTAGGCTGAATTGGGAGTTGACCTATATGTAAGGGTTTTGGTTCAGTATATCCTGTGTATTCTTTAATTTGGGTAGGTAAGCTATTGTATTCATCATTAAAGTTCACTTTAAACATAATTTCACCACTTGGTAAATACTTTAGTGATCTTAATTGTGCAAATGTCGGAAAATTTTTGGCTCGACCAGGTCTAATGCTGGAAAAGCGAATAAGTTTGGCATCATTGTAGTTGTTAAAAAAATCGTAATTTAAATACATTGAATCGAATAGTTTATTGGTCACAGTATTATTAATTTTTACTGAATAGTTTGTTATCAAAACACATTTGAATGAAAATATTTTTGATAGGGTGCATTTAATAGACGTCCCTGATACAAAGGTTTAAGTGAAAGCAGATTTGTATAATATTTTTGTACAATTCTAAAAAAAACCTTGCAATTAATTTACTTAAATTAGACAAACATGTTATTTTAGTCCACCATTTCAGGTACATAATAAACATCCTAAAACAGGCTGGTAGACTAAAACGAGTAAAAAAGTTAAAGTCTGGCATGCCGACTATATAATACCCTACACCAGTCTGGTTAAAAGCCAACTTATGTTTGGATCCGAAATTCGAATGGGTTAAAATGGATAAAAGGGGGGAAAATCGGAAATAGAGCCCATATGGGCGATATGTCCAAATATGGACCGATCCGATCCAAATATGGACCGATCCTATAGAATCAATAGGCTTTGTCCCTGGGACCATGTGAGTCAGCGAACCAAATTTCATTGAAATATCTTCGTATTTGCGGGCTGCAGCGTGTAAACAAGCCAATTTTGGGGGAGGAGGGGGGCCTTTATATGGGCACTAGGTCTAAACATGGACCGATTTTAACCAAAATCAAAAGGCTTCGTCCTTTGACCGACGTAAGTCGGTATACCAAATTTCATCAAAATATCATAATATTTGCGATCTGTAGAGTGCGCACAAGGATGCATGGACAGACAGACGGACGGACATCGTTAAGTCGAAATAAAAAGTAATTCTGAGACGATAGGTATCCTATAAGGCGGGTCTAGGTCCAATATTTTTTGGTGTTATAAACATCAGTACAAACTTATTATACCCTCTCCACCTAGTGGTGTAGGGTATAATTACACCAAAGTTCGTTGTAAAAAAAATAGGGAAGTCAATATCCAAAAGCACCATTTATTAAAATACTATAATTTTCTCTTCAATCGCAGCAGTGGTCAAAAATTAATCTGATACTTTATATATTTCCCCGTAGTGAGCACGTCGTTCTATAAATTTTTATATGGAAAACCCAATTTGGAAATTCCGAAAACGTATTTTAGGGGATACACTAATAAACAAACATTTAAACGACCTTAATATATTAGGTACAGTTCTATATGTAGTAATATTATATTTTTATTAAGTCGATTACCAAAATGTTCCGATAGACCATATTGCATTTAAAAGAATTAAGTCTTATATCCGATAGAGGAATAACAAATAATGAAAAATACATTTTTTCTTTTTGTCAGAGATGTGGCCGTCATCAGTGAAGAGATTGCCATCAAAAATTCATTTTCGAAAAATCTTCCGATAGAGCGTATTGAATATAGGCTCTCGATATAATCTTTTGTAACCGCCTCATGATTTTAATTTAAAAATTGGATTAAAGCAGAAAAACCAACTGTTAATTATACAAAATTTTACTTATAAGTTAATTGCAAATGACAATTTATCCCGCTGCAATCAGCAAAGAATTTCCGGAATATTAGTAAAAAAAAAAAAATAGCAAGGAAAAACGCCAGCAAGCATGGCAAGATTCCCCGATCATAATGCAAGGAAGAAAACATTTATTGTCGGCAATATCAATTTCGTATTGCGGAAGTTTCCTCCGTCGGGAATTACTGTTACCCGAAAGCAATACTTCCAGGCAACACGAAAGCAATACCCCAGGAAGATAAAAATAAAAAAAAATAAAAAAATAAAAATCAGCTCGCTGATTTTCAGCAAACACTTTTGCTGAAATTACCAACTTTTTTGCAAGCACGCTCCTGACTAAAAATTTGCTGACACAGCAACATTTTTTGCCGACTTTACTGACTTTTTTTTGAGTGTACTTGATTATTTTCATTCAAATGAAAAATAGAAGATATCGCTGTAATATCTTGGAAGATATCTTCCAAATGCTTGCAGGAACTGTTCCGGATATCCGAACACAGACCTAACTTCAGAGAAACTTTCATACTAGTTTTGTGTCTTGTACCATACACTCATAAAAAATATCCTGTGCAATTAGTACAGAAAAATACAGAAAAACCAGACAGCCGCCGCCGATTTTTTTTCGACTCATTTCGGCTGAAAGTATCAATTTTCCAAATTAAGGGGGTATCGACTATAGAAAAAATTTTGTATTCGATTTTTTTTTTTTATATTTTATTTAGAGAGAGCATACTCATCAGTATTTGTTCCGAAAATTTCAATAAAAAATTCGAAGAAATAGAATTTTCACATATTTTTTTTGTAAAATATGTTTTAGTCTCAAAGTAATATTCTAAGCGTTAAATTTGTAAAATTTGCAAAAATACTACATCCCAAGATGCAAGAACTACACGCAGTCTTTAAAGAAAAGCGAATGACGATTTCCCTATGGTGGGAGAAGGCACGTCACATGGGCAGGTAACTCAGAGACGAATCGAGATACCACCTTAAATTTTTCACACAAATGTATAAGAGAGTTTAACAATAACCATATATTTGTTTAACACAAATCAACGCAACGCAAGGCGTTGCGTTTTACAAAATAACCCACTAAGTAATATTTTTTTTTAGCACTAAACTAATTTTTAACTAATGTTTTACTAATTTATTTTGGTACCAAAATTGTGCTGATAAACACATTTATAGTGCGGACAACAACCAGACAAGATGCAGATGTCGCAGATTAGACATCTGATGTAGTGCAGACAAAGAAAATGATACTTAAACACAGCTCTTCTGAGACATATAATAAATACAACCGTAAAAGATTTTTGTAACTGTGTTTCAAACATAAAACAAGAGATTTCATATACATACAAATATAACACAATAAGATAAAATATGATTTAAATTATAGACAAAATAAAATATTTAAATTTTATGAAGATAAAAGTAGGGTCATATGCATAATCACTTTTAAAATTTATAAGTGACTAATAAAACAAATTTTACATACAAAATTAATTTTATAAATGTTTTATAAGGTTTTCAAATTATTATGCATAGGCACTTTAATGTTTTTTAATACTGATTATGTGAAATACAAGGACAGTAATTTTTACAGTAGTTTGGATAATTTTTTTGTGTTCCCTTTCGCTTTTTTAAGAAAAAGGTTTTTTATAGTATAAAAACCGTAGTTTATATCAGTTTTTGTTATTTAGAATTGTCTACTTATGTTTTTTTTTATATTTTACGAAATTTCCTAAATAATGTTCGAAAGAATCACAAAAACATAATTTTCAGACTTAAATGTTTAAGCAAATAAATTAAATTAACAAAAGTACAATTTCTCTGCAAAGTTTTTGAGTTTTTTTCAGTCTACTAATATTCAGCTATAAATTTTATTGAATTTAGCAAAGATATTTTTCATTTGCAATCGACTAATTGTTAGCAAAACTTTTGCTGAGATTACAATTTTTTTGGTAAAAATCAGCTCTAGCACTAGTTTTGCTGAAATTACCAACTTTTTTGCAAGCATGCTCCTGACTAAAAATTTGCAGACACAGCAACATTTGTTGTTGGCTTTACTGACTTTTAAAAATCGTAATCCTTAAAATACCGTTACCGAAATAACTGAAATACCGTTATCCCTAAAATCAGCTACATACATATATGTGATATTGATAGGGCAGACACAAAAATATAATTATATGAAAAAAATATAGTCTAAATAAGCTTGCATATTTTTAAAATTAAGAAACTCAATTCACTTATAATTACCATTCAAATAAGGACGAAATTAATTATTATGCTAAATTAAAATTACAAAAAACATTAGCCTTAATACTAAAGTTTATGACAAAACAACATAAAAATTAGTTCAATTGAATCAGAACGTGTTGTACAGACTTTTGTACTAACTTTTGTTTATTAGTGTATTTATTTTGATTATTACACAGTTGGAGGTGCATAAAATTTTTGTGTGAATTACGGGACTGCCAAAAGTTTGATTTGTCGTGGTCTTAGGGTACCACATTTAGTTTTTTGTAAAGCTAAAAAAGCACGTGTGCGTTTTGCTCAAGATCTTCTTAATTTCAGGAACAGAGTTTAAAAAATGCGTTTTGTAAACTATTTTTTTTTGTTTGGTAGTCTTAAATTTAGAGGGTATCGTTGTTAAATGAAAAATAACACACAGAAAAAACTAAAAACAAGTTTTAATTACGAAATTTATTATATTAATTAAAATTTAATTGATTTTCCACCTACCACTCAAATGATACAATTAATTACTAAAAATTGTATGCGATTAATTCAAAATATTGATTGATTCAATTAAATATTTGATTAAAAACAGTTTTTATTTTTATCATATGTTTAATTCAATATTTTAGTTAATTTATTTTTTCTGTGTACGAAACTTGTTTGAACTCGAAAAGGATGAGGTCACAAATGTTAATTTGTCTCCTCGATATGACATGAAATTACCATCTTTGTGTTTTTCCACTTCTTTATAGAATTGGTTTTCGGATTTGCTGTTTTCATTTTCTCACTAATGATTTAGACTGTATTCGTTAGTCCCTTCTAAAGTATATAAGAACGTACGACAATGTCGTTTCTTAGGAATTTCTTTATATCTTTTCATTAGCTTTTTTTAGAATTAACTGATTTTCCTTCATTGCTTACATTTTCATTATTATTATAAATGATGTTTCTCTCTAGCAGTTGCTACTTATGTTTTTTATAGTGGCCTGTTTCTCATTGCCTTTTTTGTTCATTGTTTGCTATCTTTGGATTTAGTTCATCTTTTTTTGGTTACAGCATATGTTTCCATGATATTGAAGTTTTTTGTTTTTTATTTAAACACATTTCTTTTTAATTTATTTCTTAAGAGAAAGCATTACTAAAAAGAAAATTCGTTTTCTTGGCTCTAACAAATTTGAAAAGTGATGTCAATAAAATGTCTCCTTTTTTTCTTGTTAAATTTAATAAACTCTTCTTATTGTATACAAACAATAACTAAACTTTTAACACATTTATGTCTGCTAACTTATCTTAAAATAACCTAAGCTTAGTGTTTAACAATAGTTATTAATGTCAAATTTGCATGGAGTTAACTCCATTTTGTTTTTTAGATCAGTTATCCACATTACGGTGGGTGACATATTGTACTGCAGGGTTAACTCTAACTTAACTATTAAATAAAAGAAAATGCCAAAAAAGTATATACAAAACAACATAACTAATGGTTAACTCATAAACCGTCAGTATGAAACCCAGCGTTAGCTGCTAAATGTGCAGTTAATCTGAAATATCTTTAAGCGATTGAAAAAAATCCCACACATTGTTAAAAATCCAAAATAAAATCCATGAACATAACGCCTAAATGTCAATTAACACCAACGATAAACAATACTTTTAAAATACCAAAACAATCTAAATTTTTATTAATCACTCATAGAAAAAAATTAGTAGAAAAAAATTTAAAAACCGTTAGTAACCCAGATATTACCTCAAATTTCGTTAACGCACATGTATGAATATACTTACGATATGTGGATGAATGTATGGAGATTTATGTATCCATTGTATGGATAAGCACGCATTTTTACGACCATGTGTGAACATAAACCTGCATGGAACCATAAATGTTGAGTTTTACCGGCCGGTCAAGATTTCTGGGGAGATTTTCATTGAAATCTCGTGATTTTAAAACAGACGTGAACGCAGCATAACGATCTCAGGGCTTAGTATAGTTAGGTTTGTAATGTAGGCTTATATTCGTATACTACAGAAAACTTATCATTCTGGGGAGATTTTCATTGAAATCTCGTGATTTTAAAACAGATGTGAACGCAGTATAACGATCTCAGGGCTTAGTATAGTTACGATTGTAATATAGGCTTATATTCGTATACTACAAAAAACTTATCATCACGAGACAAAATTGCTCTTTTTGCTTTTTTATTTATATTTGCTTCTTTTTGCCTTTTTGGATTTTCCGTTTTTTTAGCTATAAAATAGCTTTTTCTTAAGATTTTTAAGCTTTAAATTTAAAATGCCTTTTTCCTTAATGTACATTAGAGCGTACCACCTTACAGGCAAAAAAAAGTGCGTCGTACACCCTCCAATATGAAATATTTTTGCGAAGTTTAAAAAAAAAATAGTTTTTTGCCGAACGTAGGGGTCGCCATTTTACATTTTTCGTTATATCTTTGGCATTTACAGTCGTATCTTAAAGTATACATCGATGTTTTCCTCTCGAGGAGACCAGTATTTTGCTCTAAGGGCCATTGACCCCAAGTATCCCTTTCTAGTAGTTACCCACCAGATCTCAGTTGCTAGTAGGGATACCGATCCCGAAATTCCGGGATTGGTCTTGAAAAAATCCCGGGACATTAAATAAATGTGAATAAAAACCTTAATAATTTAAAAACTTTTATTCAGCTGTGAAACTTTTGAAAATCGTAATTCAGCTTTATTTAATCTTTTAACGGACATGTTTTTATTTATTTTATGGACGATTTGCTAAAATCCTAACTTCATGCAAAATAATTTTGCCGACTAAAAACAGCAAATTTTTGTTAACATAGAAAAATCTAACAATCTGCCTTTCTGAAATCAGCTGAGGTATGTGCTAAATATTTTATGTTAGTTGATTTAAAAAAAACGAATAGTCACTAAATATTTCTGATGATTTCAGCAGAGTAGTTTGTATTTGCATTCAATTAATTTTAGCTTAATATATCTAAAAATTTGTAGTTTCTTCAGACGTAAATTGTAATTTGCAATTTGCTTAAATTTAACTCATAAGTATATTTCTTATATTTCGAAAATTTTACAATTATTTAGCAAATAAGTTCTGCTTTTTTACATACTTATTTCTATGAGCGTAGTTTCTGTTTGAAGCCAGATTCACAATGCTGTAGTACTCCACTGAGTGGATTTTTTTCCTTTCTTTTTTGCCCTTACATATTTTTTGTATCATGCTATCTCTATTTTACACACTCCACTCTGCAGCGTGGAGTACTCCAGCATTGTGCATCTGGCTTAATTTGTTTATTTCTTGATACTACAAGAAATAATAAGTAGATTTATAATAAATTATTTAAATTTGTAGGGTTTATTTCAGCTATTTATTTTTAAAATTAAAAATATGATGAAACAAAAAAATCCCGAAATCCCGAAAAATCCCGGGATTTAAATTTTCAAAATCCCGAATCCCGGGATTTGTAAAAACCAATCCCGTTCGGCATCCCTAGTTGCTACAACCCTAATGTCAGAAAATTAAAGCTCGCAAAAAATCATTAAAATTTTGCTAAGGAAGTTTTTCGATAAACCCAGTAGAAATTTTTTTTATATATTGGTTGCCGAACGTAGGGGACGCCTTTTTAAATTTTTTTCACTGAATTTTTCCTTTAAAGCAAAACACTGGTCTCCTCCAGGCAAAAAAATCGATATATCACACTTTAAAATCCGACTTTAAATGCCGAAGCTATAAAAATAAAATAAAAAACAAATAAAAATTTTTTTGAAATTGTCTGGCAAAAATACTTCATATTCGAGGGTGTACGGCAAACTTTTTTTGAGGTAGTCTAGTGAATCTGCATCAAAAAGTCATTTTAAATCGTTTGTACAAATGCTTTTTTCGCCAAAACAATAGGTTCTAGAACCGTTCCGTAGATCTAGTACCTATTCCTCAAACGATTCCCTAGAACTGGCTCTAAGGCTAACAATTTCAAATAAAAATGAGTGACAACGCCAAACTAGAACTAATTTAGTGTTGATAGTAATATTAATTTTGTTGGGTTAAATGTTTAAAATTCAAATAGTTATTATATGTTATATAAAAAATACATGAGATTTTAGACAAAATAAAAAAAGGAAACGAATATTTGACCGAGTACGTAGTACATCTCTTTGTGTTTTGTTTGTGCAAATATTTTAAATAATGACCGTTACTATCTAAATTTTCCAAATGTGTATTTTTGTTTAAGTCTACTTTATTATTTTTATAATATTGGTTAATTCATTTTCAACCAATCAAAATATTTGAAATGTTTAGGTTTTCATACACAAAATGAACAAAACTGTATGTTTAAAAATAAAGTAGACTTTATATTTAAAATACTCTTTTATAGTCAGGGGCAATGTTTTTCATTTAGACAACGCAGCAAAAACCTTATTTTCCCAAAATATACATACATTTTCATTTTCAATTTAAAAAAAAAATATCAACTTTTTTGAACAACGAGACCAACTTTTAAGCTTTATCTTTTCGAGTATAATAATTTAACTGTATGCATTTATTTTATTTATTTATTTATTTTATTTTTAATTGTAATCAATAATTTTCTATACTTTGTAGTGACACCCTAATGTTTGTGCACATGACACAACTTACACATAAGAAAGATAAATTAAAAAATCATAAAAATCGCAACAATAAACGGTGTTGTTCGCGATTTCCGGTCGTTTTGTACGGTCAAACGGAGGAGGAATGAATAGCCGACCAATATACAAATTGAAGACAGGCATAACGTTGGACAGACATACACACAAGAAATAACCCAGCAAAAATAAAAGGAAAAAGGTTTTTGTGACAACATCGAAAGCTGTAAGAAATAATGACTTCGTTCAATGAAAATAGTTCACACATTATTACTTGTAAATTTTTTTCAAATTCAAAATTTATTTTTTTTTTAATCAAGATGCCTTTGCTAAATATGCTCATATCAAGTTTTAAAATTATTCGATACTTATTGGCTTTAAAATGAGCTGTAAGTATGCAATGAGTATGCAAATCCAGATATGCAAATTCACCTGACTGCCCAGAGCTCAGACACATTGAAAGATATTGGGCTCTGGTAAAAGGATCATGAAGGTAGAAAACAGGTTGCTGAAAATACTAAAACATTTTCAAGAAAATAGTTATCATCAAGCAAGAAAATCACTGACGACACTATGAAAAGTTTAATGGGAGGAATTTCAGAAAAAATTAAATTTTTCATTAAAAACCACTAATGTGTAATATTTTTTTATTAAATGTAAACATAAATAAGATTTCTGTTAATAAAACGTTTTTGTCTTTTGTATATGTCAACTAGTTCAAGTTATTTGAATTTATTCGTGCACTAATTTCACCGAACGCAGTCTTTATATATTGCTCAGGATAAGAAGTTAATATTTTGTAAGGGGGTTAAATGGCAACGTGCTGCCACAGCAATCAGAGGGTTGCGTGTTCAAGTCCTGACACAGCCGAAACAATGTTTTTTTTTTAATTTTTCGTATACAATCATTTATTGTTTTTACTGTAAAAAAATTTTACGTGGGTGAGATGGCTAAGCTGTCGAACTCTATTATAGTTATGTTTGTAATGTAGGAGTGCATGGGTTCGATTCCTACACTCAAAAAAATAAGTTAGTAGAAAAATTAGTAAAACGTCTTGTATATCAGTGTACTAGTTTTCATAAATTTTTTTGCTGAAATTCCGTTTTCAGCAAAAGTTTTAGTTATATTTTTTTAGCACTAAACTAATTTTGAACTAATGTGTTACTAATTTATTTTGTTACAAAAATTGTGCTGATAACCGCATTTATAGCGTGGACGACAACCAGATAGACAAATGTAGATGTCGCAGTTTGTCTGGATGTAGTACATATAACGGAAATGATAAAAAAGAAAAACAACTCTACACAATTTCTATATTTAAATTTTCAGCAAATAAATTAACTAAAGTAAAATTTCGCTACAAGTTTTTTGAGTTTTTTTCAGTCTACTAATATTCAGCAAAAACTTTAGTGATTTTAGCAAGGATTTTTTTTCATTTGCAATCGACTAAGTGTTAGCAAAACTTTTGCTGAAGATTACTATTTTTTTTTGTAAAAATCAACTCGCTGATTTTCAGCAAACCTTTTGCTGAAATTACCAACTTTTTTGCAAGCACGCTCCTGACTAAAAATTTGCTGACACAGCAACATTTTTTGCTGACTTTACTGACTTTTTTTTGAGTGTACAGCTGACAGCTCGTTGAAAAAAATTTCATATAGACACAATCTGACAATAAAATATAAAACAATAATACAATTTAATGGAAAATCACTGATGAAGCCTGTCCATAAAAAAGGCAGAAACTAGATCTAGTCTGATTTGCAAATTAATAATTTGTTTATAACTTTTGAAGAAATGTTTATTCATCTTCTTAACCTCAAACCTACGGAAAAAACTTTGTCCATTTAATTAATTTTTGAAACGATTTAAGATTTTTTTTTATTTGCACATTAATAACATGAACTCTTATGAAAATATCAGGGTACCCGGGTAATATAAATGTGACGTAAATGGACATATAAACAATCGTGTTGCCAGTTGCTATCAACAAGGTCGGCATATACGACTTAAATGTCCAACACACAAATCGACTTTTCGAACGCTTTTAATGTTTTTAAGTTTACCAGTTACAATAAAATTTTGGTTTTGGAATTTAAATTGCTATAATGTTTTTGCAATACTACGAAAGAATATTAAAAAAAATTTTAAATTCCCAAACAATCAACTCTAAAAAAATTCTTTAGTAATTAATTCTAATATTAATTACGATTGTCCTATGCGACGGTTACAAACACTTAACTAAAAAATAATGTAGTTTACACAAAGGTCGTAAATGCCGAAAAAACTAACTTCTTTTGTATATTCGTAAACATTTGAGTGGTCAAATTTGTCAGAAATTGTATCATGGCGGCCTTAGTAAATTAAATAAAACTACCCTGGGTGTTGTGGTGTAATGGTTAGCGTTGGCCTGTTACACATAAGGTTGCGGGTTCGATCCCCAGCGATGGCAACATCAATTTGGGAAAATAATATGTATGAGTTTTCTATTCCTCATACATATCTCTGCGCCCTCATTCGGTATTTCCACAGCACTTAAACCCATAAAATTTAAATTACATAACGGGCTATTCAGCTTTAACCAAGTTCGCCAACTCTAATCAGATGGCGCGCAACAACTGTTCTAAGGTTAAACAACTCGCTCAATTACAGTGTTGCCATATTTGTCATTTCTCAGCCCTTCATCTTTCACCACACTCAAAAGAAAAGGCAGGAGCGTGCTTGCAAAAAAGTTGGTAATTTCAGCAAAAGTGAGTGGTTTGCTTAAAATCACCGAGCTGGTAATCTTAAATCAGCGAGCCGATTTTTACCAAAAACATAATAATCTCAGCAAAAGTTTTGCTTGCATCAATAAAACTTTTTGCTAAATATTAGTAGACTAAAAAAACTAAAAAAATTTTTGGAGAAATTGTACTTTAATTAATTTAATTTATTTGATAAAAATTTAAGTCCGAAAATTGTGTTTTTGTAATTTTTTCGAAATTATTTAGGAAACCTCGTAAAATATAAAAATGTCCAGATTTATTTAGTATACAATTCTAAATAATTTAAAAGGGTATTAAACTACGTTTTCTTAAAAAAGCGAAAGGGCACACAAAAAAAATTACCCAAACTACTGACAAAAATGTCTGTCCGATTATTTCACATAACCAATATTAATAAACATTTTGTTTATACATTCTCTTTATCTTCATAAAATTTAACCCCTAAATTCATAAACGCTTATAGGAGGTTTATTGAACAAATTTTGTATGTAATTGACGTTTTGTAAACCTGCTATAACTTTACAAAGCATTTATGAATTGAGGGGTAAATATTTTGTTTTGTCTATAATTTGAACCATATTTTATCTTATTGTATTATATTTTATCTTATTGTGTTATATCTTTCACGGTTGTATTTATTATATGTCTTATAAGGGCTGTGTTTAAGTATCATCTTCTTTGTCCGCCCTACATCTAATGTCCAATCTGCGACATCTACATCTTATCTGTCTGGTTGTTGTCCGCACTATAAATTTTGGTAGCAAAATAAATTAATAAAACATTAGTAGAAAATTAGTTTAGTGCTAAAAAAATATAACTAAAACTTTTTGCTAAAAAGACAATTACAGCAAAAAAAAGTTGCTACTAACTTATTTTTTTGAGTGCGCCTTTCATCTCTTCTTATCCCCTTTCCACAGAAAGCAACACGTTAGTTGATAGCACGAATTTCCTAAGTGTTGCTTCTCTTAAAAATAAAAACAATTTTTTACATGTTTTATTTATTTATTTATTTATTTATTTATTTATTTATTAATATCAATACAAAGAAAGCCTTCATGGCCAATTATTTATGTATTGTTAGATGATAAATTATGTACCGTAATAATATAACTTAAAAAATATTGAAAATATACAAATGACTTTTAATATTCAAGTTAATAGTGGCTCCCCAGCCTTATGAACATTGACAAATTTAATAAATTAAGTACCTATATCAAGGGACGAGATATTAAGTAACGGTTTGTATTCCGTTAAAGTAATCGAGTAGTTTACGTTTATATGTTAATAAGGAATATGAAAAAAGTTTAAGGCTGTTTGGCAGATAATTCCATGTTTTACGAATATGTTGTATTTTTTTTTTAATAAAAATAAAATAATCCCAGCAAAGATGACAATACGACGACTCCCCAATCGTATTGCCTGGAAGAAAAATTTTATTGCGGCAACAATCGTCTTCGTATTGCGGAAGATACCCCATTTAGTATAAAACGTGTCCCGAATGCAATACTTCTCAGCAATACGAAAGCGATTCTTATGGATGTTAAATATGCGATATTGCTTTATTATCATCTAGAAGATATAAAAAAGTAACACAAATATCGCCGATTTATGTTCTGGATGATATAAAGAAGATAAGCTAGAAAAACCAACCCAGATGATAAATATAAGTTTATGTGTGCGTCATTCCATCTCAAATCGATTTTTAAAATTGTAAAACTGAAAAATTTTAAATTTTTTTATTTTTCAATGTCTAAATGTCCTCTTTAAAACGAGCTAAGTACCATTTTTGTAGCTATTATAGTTTTCGAGATATTCAAAAAATAACATCGTAACAAAGCAAAAAATTAGAAAAATTATGACATTTTTTGAAATTTTAAATATTGCATAACTTACGAAAACAAATTTTGTAATTTTTTTCCTTTGGCAAAACTTCGTTATATGATGAAAGAAAAGTTCTGACTAAAATTCATCCAAATCGAAAGGGGTCGATTCTAACCATTGGTCGATTGGAGATGGAATGACCCACACATAAACTTATATTTATCATCTGGGTTGGTATACACGGGTCATCTGGGACCCGTATATATTTTTTTAAATATTTATTATAAAAATACATTGTAAAATTTACATTTATTCGTTTTACAATCTAATCAGCCATCGATCCGTTGATTTGAGTTTATTTTGCCATCCGTTACTTTCTGAAAATGTAAATAAATTTAGGTTTTGTTTGCAAAATACATACGAGTACATATAATTAAATAAAATACAATTAGGCTTACCTTCATTTATGCAATTTTATTAGCAGAATATATCCCAGAGTTGATCTGATTTTTCTTTTATTTTTTCTATTTATTATTTATATACATATAATGTATTTTTTAAACTGAAACAGAAATTTATTTTTTGACATTTTTTAATATCGCCGATTTATCTTCCATCTGAGAAAAAGAAGATAAGTTTTAAATACTACTTTGATTGTATTCAAAATGAAAAATGCCGCAATATATTCTGGATGATATATCTTCCAAATGCTTATTGGGATAAGATTTTAGTTTGCTGAGCAAGACTACTAAAAGCCAGATTTCATGTTAAAAAAGAGATAGCACAGGGGGTAGAGCGTCCGCTTAAATTTCAACAAATTTCAACAAGTGTGGGTTCAAGCCCCACACGCGGCATGAAATTTTTTTTTAATTAAATTAAAAAATAGTGAAAAATAACTTCCTTTTTTATTTTTAAAAAGAACAACTTCCTTTCTATGACAAGTCAATGTTGAATTTAGCGGTGAAAACCCCCAAATAAGAACAACTCCCTATTCAATAGTTGCAGTATTTTAATTATTTCTTTTTCCTCACTTTTTTGCTGGGAACATACACAATGCACATCAACCAGAAGCCAACAAAAACTACAACACTTTAAGCTCACAAAGAAGACCTGCTGATGGGTTCCATCAGATTTTTTTTAATTTGGAATAGTGTCGTTTTTCAACCTTGTGGCAAAGGTTAGATACACTAACAGAAAAAAGTCTGTTGTTAAAACTACTAAAAATTTGTTAAAAATGATGCTGCAAAAAAACTGCTAAAATTAGCAGATTATTTTTGCTATATATTAGTAATATAGGAACAGCAAAAATAAAACTGTTAAATATACAGAATTTTAGTTACATTTGAGTTAAATTTTTGTTAATGGAAAATAGCAAATTAACCTGCTAAAATCAGCAAAAAATGTTGCTCAATAATTTGTAGCCTAAAAAATTATTAAAAAAATGTTTAATTTTTGAAGTTTTTTCTCGATTTTTTTTTTGAAAACAGCAGTTTACAATTTTTTTAGCAAATATTTCTGCTGATTTTAGCAGGAGAGACAGCTATTTGCATTCAACTAAATTTAGCTTAAAAATATATAAAATTTTGTAGATACAACAGTTTATTTTTGCTATTTTTAGTCTACTAATATTTAACAAGGTTTTCTGCAGATTTTACAGTACAATTTGTTATTTTCAATTGACTAAAAGTTAACTTAAATGGAACTAAAATTCTGTACATTTAACCGTTTTAATTGTGCTGTTCTTATTTTACTAGTATTTAGCAAAAACAAGTTTCAGCAGTTTTTTTCTGCAGCATAATTTTTAACTAATTTTTAGTAACTTTTTCTGCTATTTTTACAGATTTATATCTACATATGAGTGTAGGAAACTAAACATCAAATGCCAAGTAATTGAAACGCTTTATAAATAGTGCTGAAAACTAAATTTGAATGTTTTTGCGTCCCCATTTTTATTGGTGACATACATATAAAATTCATTAAAATCTGAGGAAGCACATTAGCTGACTTTCCTTGGTGGTTAAGGAGCGGACGTTAAAATTTAAGTGACTGTAAAGAATTATAATTCATATGAACTTTTTAAATTTTTGTTTGTCTTATTTATTACATTTGTGGGTGTTTGTTACAAACGGCATACGGAATAACCCAATAAACCATAAAACGATACAGTATCGTTAACGATATCATATAAATATACAGAATTTTAGTTATATTTGAGCTAAATTTTTGTAAATGGAGAATAGCAAATTAACCTGCTAAAATCAGCAAAAAATTTTGCTAAATAATTAGTACCCTAAAAAATCACCAAAAAATTTAAAATTTTCAAAGTTTTTTTTAAATGCAAATAAAAACCGAGCCTTTTCAAAACAGCAGTTTACAATTATTTAACAAATATTTCTGCTGATTTTAGCAGAATAGACTGCTATTTGCATTCAACTAAATTTAGTTTAAAAATAGCAAAAATTTTGTAGATTTAACAGTTCATTTTTGCTATTTTTACTCTACAAATATTTAGCAAAATTTTCTGCAGATTTTACAGTACAATTTGCTATTTTCAATTAACTAAAAGTTAGCCTCAATATAACTAAAATTCTGTAAATTTAACAGTTTTAATTTTGCTGTTCTCATTTTACTAGTATTTAGTAAAAAAATTTAGCAGTTTTTTCTGCAGCATCATTTTTAACTAATTTTTAGTAACTTTTTCTGCTATTTTTAAAGATTTATTTCTATGAGTGTATTATTTAATATTTAAATATATATTTATTAATTTAAACAAAAAATGCGGTAAAATTAACAAATTTTGTTTTAAGCTAAAAATTTTCTGTTAAATAATGTGTAGAGCTAGCTAATTTTTACTCCTATAATGATAAAAAAAAATTTTCAAAAATAAAAAAATGCAATAGGCTTTTTGTATTTTTTAAGTTTTTGAGATACTCTCGTACCATTTGCATAAATCAAAAGTTCAAAATCCGGATACGTCAGAGACTAAAGACTTTATTTGTTTGTATAATATGTTTTCTTTTTTAGTTTCAGATGATTACTCATTGGCTGCACAATGGCACCCGATTTTGCCTTTTAAAAAAGGTCTTTAATGAAATCTCCTTCAAAGTTGCCATGGTTCTTCAAATTTTAAATAATTTTTTTTTTTTCAATCACAAAAAGATTTTTTATTAATAAACTTATATATTTTTTATAATAGTTAAATATTGATATTTTTTTCATTACAACGGCAATTTTTTCCAAACTCATTTTGCTCTGACACATCTACAGTGATATATGAATTCCGCTGAAATGTTCATTAAATAAAAGCTTATAATCTGCTTGATATTAAATTCGAAAAGGAGGCAAGCAAAAGTTTAAATTTTTTTATGGGAATATAATTATTTGTTTTGTCAGAACTTTGATATTTGCATTTAAATTGTACCTGCAGACAGTACAAAAGAGAACAATAATATTATCCTTCTCAGACAGACACATGAACCGCTTATTTTGAAGTGGTATTTTTTATACAATAGACCAACACTTTGGGGATGCCCCTATTAATGCAGTGCATTGTGTTGATATTCGGAAAATATCCGAGGTAGAAAATTACAAAGGGGCCAGCAATGGCAAAGCACAGAAATGGGTGGTGTGAGTGCTTGTTAGTTAACAGTGCTTTCCCAACGCCCAAATGATAACACCGTTCCACGGTGCTTTGCAAAGCCCTGGGAAAGCACCCAGTAACATAAAAATCAAATGCTTTCCAAATGCCCAAATATAAAAATTAAAGTGCTTTCCTGACACCCAAATGATGACCGATCCATTTAATGCTTTTGCAAAGTATTGAGATAGCACCAAGAAACACAAAAATCAAGCGTTTTCCCTGCCATCAAACTACGAGTGCTCATCACTCAAGAATTTTAAAGTACTCTAAAAGTAGATGACCCTTGGATTTATTGTATTGTGCAGTCAAAAATTATTTAAATATCCTCTCTTTTTTGGAGCTTCTTTTTGAAAAACAAATTAATGATTTAGGAAAACAAGCGCTAGGAAGTCACCCTTTTCAAGCGTTGGTAAAGCGTCCAAATTTAGTGGTTTGTCAGTACTTCTTTTTGTAAGACCGCGGTCTACTTGTGCTTTGCCAGTGCTTCTTTTTTGTTACCACACATAATTTCTACCTGAGAAGTCATTTATAGTATTGTTCTCTAATTTGAAACCCTTACTCGAGGTTCATTCCAAACGAATTGCGAGAATTCAAATTTAGTTTACCAAATTTGTCTTTAAGAAGAAAAATTGGTCTGATGAAGTATCGTCTTACGATACAAGACGCAAACTCCTAGGTCTGCAATCCTTAATGGATAGCAGATCGTCTTTTTCTTTAATGTTCATTTAAAACATTTTGACTAAAGATATAGATTGTGAAGCCTTAACGACGCTAGTAAATTTATATAATCCACCGCGGGAATTTCGCCAAGCGCCTCTATTTTATGAGGAATTTCATCGAACTAATTATGGTTGTAATGAACCACTAACTAGGTGTTTGAAACTCTGTAAGATTTAAATCAGTAGACCAAAAATAAAATAAATAAATAATATAGTTACAAAATTTACTGGTTACTGCATTTAGAAAATGACAAACTTTAAATTGATTTAAGATTGTAACTTGAAATATCGTGATTATTTCTAAAATCACGATTGTCGTTCCAAGGTACACGCACCCAATTTTAGGGTCTCCTAGTCTTATTTGAAACTTAGTGTAGCTTAAAATGATCATTAGGCAAAATAAAAAAAACTTCGTAGAAGAATTTACAATAAAACAATAACAAATAGGGGAAAAATGCAAAGTTCCAAGGTACACGCGATCCAAGGTACACGACATTCCCCTACTTTTCGTTTAACAACACTTCCTTTCAATTATTGTATTTTAACTAACTTTTTTAGCTAAAATATTAAGATCAGCAAAATCTAGCAGGCGATCATTTCCAAATTCATTGAAATTTCAGCAGGCGCAAATATACACAGTTGCTATTTTCTATTATCTTAGCAGAATTTCCAACTATTTATCCGGGATTTTTCTTTGAGTGTAGTATTATACGACCATGCCCCATATTTTCATCACATGACCAAATTGCATCAAAATATGTTTGGAAGGCCTTGTTAGTTTTTTTATTTGATATAATTATGTTCATTTTGGTTCAAATGTATTTATTCCTTTAGATTCGTGTTCTAACAAAATTTTCTGTTTATCAAGTTGAAATAATTACATTTATCTTATACTACATAAATATATGTTTAGTAACTGTGAAATAAAAATATGTAAAGAAATTTGAATATCTACAAAAACCAATTTTATGAATGAATTTGAAAAGGCGGTTAACAAACAACTCATGCAATAACGTCATTTGTTTTTTCATCGTGTACTGCTTTATTTTTTGCTTTTCTTGCTGGTTGACTGTTTTCTGAGTTCAGTATTTCCGCCTTTTTCTGTTTGTGTGGAAATATACTCGTATCTTCAATCTCCAATGTATGAGATGTAGTAAAAGAATAGCTAACTCAAGTATAACGAAAAATTTCATTCAACATTATTTTTTTCAAACTTTACTAACATTAATTTTAGTAATTAATTTAGATTTTATTTGCCTTTAGTTGTTAAAGTTAAACATACACTCAGAGAATAATGCTTAATCATATTTATGGAGCAGTTTCTTTTAATAAAAATTTATGAAGAATTGTCATATTAATAAAATTCATATAAATATGTTATGATGGAATTTTTCATAAAATTTTATGAAAAGTTTCATCCAATTCGTCCTACACGCAAAAAATAAAAATCTAATATGACAATATCATATTAGAATTTGGACTTGAGGTGGAAGAATATTCTAACTAAATATATGAAAATATAGAAAGTCCGAAAAAACAATTATTGTATTTTTTAATGCAAAAATTAAAATAATTGTTGAAAATAAGCACACCACGGCTAAAATCTCATTCAAATATTTATTTTGTTTTGAGTTTAAAATTAGTTGTTTTTACAAAATGTATTGACAACAGACATACATATAAATAGTACCCAAAGGGTACTTTTATGTAATTGTTGCTTTCAAAAAGGAGTTGATTTATAGCTGGTTTTACCAAATTAGACAGTTCATATACGAAAGTACAAAATTCTCGTCCCGTTGATTTTTTGTACCTTATGTAATGTCTGGGTTTGAGTAAGAAAGTTATCATTTTCTTATTGCGGACAACTGAAGAGTAGAGTGATGTCTACGAAACAATTGTATTGTCTATCATGAAAATGATCAACCCCTTTTTGAAACAACAAAATTAAAATCTAATATGACAATATCATATTAGAATTTGGACTTGAGGTGGAAGAATATTCTAACTAAATATATGAAAATATAGAAAGTCCGAAAAAACAATTTTTGTATTTTTTAATGCAAAAATTAAAATAATTGTTGATAATATAACAAGGCTATGAACTAAACAGCTTCAACAAAGATCGCAACATCTCCATCAGATGGCGTGCAAGAACAGTGTTGCCATATTTGAAGCCTTGCATCTTTCACCACCTTTCATTTCTTCTCTATCCCCTTTCCAAAAAAAAAGTAACATGTTAACTAACAGGAAGTAATAAATTCCCTTATACACTTTAAAAAATAATTGAATAGCAGACAATAATTGATGCTTTTTACTTATAGTCTTGACTAGCCATGGATTTGTGCGAACAAGAAACGAATTACATGCAAAACAATAACAACAAATAAAATTTGTTGTTTCACGTGTGATTTGTTTCATGTTCGTACAAATCCATGGCTAGTCAAGACTATAAGTTAATTTGTGCAGATTTAATTTTGCATATATTATAACGACCGGAAATGTGCTCTTCGTTCTACATCTAGTGCTTTTTAAACATAAAAAATCAGCGATGTGCCGATTTTTTTAGAGCATTTTTTTCCATTTGTTTCTGCTGAGAAATCTATACAAGTTTGGATTGATTTAAATAGCATCTTTATATTTGCCCAACGTTATCTAAAGAAGAAGCCACATATTCCACATTAATTTCAACAAGTCTAAAAAAATTCGAGAGTAACATGTGATATAATATTGGACATCTCTTACAACTTTAAAATGTCGCTGTGGTGAAAATTAAAATCATTCATGTAGATCTTATGAATGAATGAAACAAACAGTCGTAATGTGTTATATAAATAAATTAACACAACAAGAGAGAATATATTCCTGCGCTTTGTTAGTTTAACACAAAAGTCGAGATTAATTTGAATGTACTTACTAACACTAGTCGAAGTATGTGAATCTTCAACCTTAACAGAGAATCGTATTTCAAATTAAGAGGCATTATCTGAACGTTTATTATTTTTTTATTACAGTTAGGGTTTTCAAATTCCCGACTTTTTAAACTTCCAGAAAATAAGATTTTTTTATTTTGAAATAGTGGAAAAAGTATCTAGTTAATAATAACTTATTATTATATGTTTTGAAATAATGTAGAAAGTAAGTCGGTGTCATTATTGGTAGTCCAAAAAATAATGATATGCCATTAACGTTTCTAAAGACATTTTAGGATAGTAAAAAATGTATTTATTGTCATAACTTTTGCAAATGGAAACTTTTTTGCTTGAAATTTTGCAACAACAGTTTTTAGAGGTGACCCCTGTTATACTAAAAGTTGTACTTTGGGGACATCTTGGAAAGCTATGCTGCCATACAAAATTTTTGAAAAATTGTGATTTTAACGTATAGGCCGCTATAGATGAATATATTTTTTTTATTGAAATATTTTCCTTTTAATTGTTTCCTTACTAAGGCGTTACATTTATTGAGGTCAATTGTACATTCGGCGACTAAAGTCGCTGAAATTGCAAAAAACCATAAAAACCTATATAAAACGCTAAGTAGTGGTTTAGATATCAAGATTAGCTCATCGCATTTATATCGGAAATATGGCCACAAGTCCTGTGCTTACATTTTAACACAAAAAAAATCATATTATTTGAATTTGAAAAATTTTTTATATAAAAAACTGAATGGACAACCGCCAAACTTTAAAAACATTTAGCGAAAAATCTGTAGCATTGATCGAAAAATAAAGTACGCCATTGTAATCAGCATGTCCGAAATATATAGAACTGATGGTCAGATCTCCATTAATTTTTTGAGTGTCATGCAGTGTTATTTTTAAAAAAACTATGTATTGTATATGTTGTTTCTCGAGGTTTTCTCTATGACTTTGGCAAATCTCGTAATGGTACTCTTATGGGTTCCTTAGTTATTGAAAAATGCGGAAAAAAAAACTAAATTTTTTGTTAAAATTTGTTTTTTACACTATTGTAATGTAGAATTTCTTACATTTTTATTAAAAACTCAGGAATTAATAGGAATACCCAACTAATAATTGAAAAAACTAAGAATTAATACAAAAATATTAAAAAGCTAAGTACAGCATCTCAAGCACAGGATAAAAATAAAATGAGCTTTGACTTTAAATAATCTCACAAATGAAAACATTTAAAGTGAATTTCAATAGCTTTAAAATGAGATATGAACTAAAAAAAATTAACTAAAAATATAAATTTAAGAGTTTTAATAAAAAAATTAATAAGTTAGGAAAAACGAAAGAACTAGAAAACTAACATATATTTTTTTTGAAACTTAAAAGCACAACCTTTTCAAATACAGATTCCTGAACCGTGGTTTTTGAAATATCTCCTTTTAGATTAAAACCCCTTTGAGATTAAATACTTCAATAAAAAAAATTAATAAGTTAGGAAAAACGAAAGAACTAGAAAACTAACATATATTTTTTTTGAAACATTTAAAAGCACAACCATTTCAAATACAGCTTCCTGAACCGTGGTTTTTGAAATATCTCCTTTTAGATTAAAACCCCTTTGAGATTAAATACTTCAATAAAAAAAATTAATAAGTTAGGAAAAACGAAAGAACTAGAAAACTAACATATATTGAATTGAAACTTTTAAAAGCACAACCTTTTCAAATACAGCTTCCTGAACCGTGGTTTTTGAAATATCTCCTTTTAGATTAAAACCCCTTTGAGATTAAATACTTCATTATATAATCTATATAATATAATTGATCTATTAAGAGCGATTTCAACAGATTCAAAATTATATATTAATCATTCGCATAAATAAAATAATAAAAAACGTAGCGTTTGGGAAAGCGCTAGTTCTAGTAGTCCAATTTATGGGGGATGTCTTAGTTAATCTTAGTTTTTCTCGTTATTGGCATCAACGTTCTTCTTAGCATTTCTGTCCGGAATTTACTGAACTCTAAATGTTTTAAGCCCAACGATAATTTTAACTCTGCGTACAAAAGTTTCCGAACACTGCAAGCGCCGTGCAATTCCGCGGCCAAAAATATTTGAAATCGCTCTCAATAAGTTCACAGTGGATTATTTTAAATAGTTTCAAAAAAAATGTATACACTTATCTTTGATTCACCATTGTAAACTTATAAATCACTTGAATTTGACAAACGGATGTATTTTAAAATCTGACATATTACTCAAAGATATTTTGATAAAGAAAATGTATTTTAATTATTAAGAAAAGTGTGTTAAATTTTTCAACGGCGCACTTCTTACTGGCTTCAACTACCTTACCGAGTTGGGCCCAAATTAGATACGGCAAAGTAATTTCAATTGTTGATTTTATCTCTAGGGGTTTTAACAGCAAACACTTCAGGTGTAGATCTGTTATCTGTGATATTAATTTTGGACTGAAATAATAAGTCTAGACCTATGTTTTTCTCATTTTAGTTTATTTGCTATCTACCAAACAATTTTTTATGAATGTTATAAAGGCTATCTGCTCAAATCTTATTACATTTCTTAAATTCAAGAAATTAAAATATCTCTGCAAAGAGATATTTTCGAATACGGTTTGCAAGTTATTGTGAATTTCAACTTTTATACCTTGTTACATTTTTGAGGAAATCGCGGTTAAACTTCTTGTTTTTATCGTTTTTGAAAGTCCATACACCGCGCAAACAAATTCTTTTAGAAATTTTATAATACTTACAATTAGGTTTGGACTTTGTTTTTTATAATTGTTAAAAAATAGTTTGGAATTGTTCTACCAATATACATGAGAATATCTTTTTAAATGAGCGGTTAGATTGTGGCTATAAATTAGGGTTTTTCTTTTCCCGGACTTTTTCATTTCCCGGGACAGCGGGATTCTTTTTAGAATTTCCCGGGATCCCGGGAATTCCCGCTCTTTAGAAAATATGTAAATCCGACATACGTTGCACTTGAAACACTCGATTTCTATTAAAACACTGTCCGACAAAGTTCATCTTTTGGTTGTGCTCATGAGAAAATCTACTTAATATATTCTGAAAGAAAGGTTAAATATAAAATATCCATGTCTTCCACTTTTTCCAGATCAATTCGTTTAAGAGTTTAAATCGCGAATTAATATTTAGGTAATATATTTGTTTAGACGGCCGTCTTAATTTTAAAAAACTCTTAGAAATGTATTAAGTAAATATTGATTCGCGATTTAAATGGTTAAACTAATAGAAAATAGAAAAAAAAAAAATATATACGGGTATATTATTTTCATGCCTTCTTTCAGGATATATTGGGATTTTTCATGTGTGCAAACTCTTGTTGGAACATTTTTATAGTCAGAACTAAAATCGATTTTTTGCTTTAACATTTCTAAATTTTGAATCGAAAAATTTGTATTTCTGGATATTTTGTTTCTATGCAGATTTTCAGATGTATTCTCTAGAATTATTAAAAAAAAAAAGTGAGAATTTTTACATAAATTTTTAGGTAAATTCGTCTAAATCTTTTTTAAAAAACAGACATCAAAATATTATTGAAAAAAAAAATTAAATACAATTTAAATAAAGGAATAGAAATGAAATTATTTGAAGTAGCAAAAAAACTCAAAATACCTATATTAAATAATTGAAAATACAATACGAAAATATTACACATTTTTTAATTTTAATGGCGAGTTTTTTGGAGTTATTTGGAACTGAAATACTGATGTTGAAATGCTGTATATACTGCTTGAATTGAACAAAGATCATCTAATTAAGTTTAGCTGTGTTTTCGACTTAACTATATCCGTTAACTCATAAAAAAACTCAAAGTCAATAAAAACGCGTTTAAGACGAAACTCACACATTCATTTTCGTATGCGAGTTAACTTTTAACACGGATAATTAACAAAGTTGAAAACTTAACGTTTATACATTTTCACATCTAACGTAACTTGTTCGCGTTACTTCCTAAAAACTTTTGCTGACGTACGTTCGATTATAACGGAACAATTATAAACATATTGTGTTCAAAATTTTTTTATACTACAATCTGTTTAACGTAGATTTGCTTTAAATACTTAACGTTGACAAAATACAGCTTTTATTAAATTTTAAAACGCATTTTTTAATTTTAAATATTTTTTATTTAAATTATTTAAAAAAAAATCAGTGCTTTAAATTTAAATAAAGCTTCCAAAATTATAATATACTAGCTAAATCTTCTGTAAAAGAATAAAAAAATCCCGAGAAATCCCGGACAAAATTCCCGGGAATGCGGGATTGAAAAAAGGACGGGATTCCCGGGACATAAACCCTACTATAAATAGATACAAAAATTATTTTTTATAATTATTTGCAAATAAAAATCACAGAGGATAAGCAGCATATTGATCCCATTAATACAGAAATATTAGATAACGCAAATCTCCTTTTAGTAACATTTTAAGGAAATTTACCATAAAAGGGATATCTACAAATCTTTATATCAAAATATAACATATTTGAAGGGAATTAAGGCTATCTACAAGAAAATCGCGAGAAACATGAAACCGTAATAAAAACTGTATTTGTAAGAATTCATAGACATTTTTTATAAATTATTTGGAAGGTTAATTAAGAAAAATGTTCATGTAAATATAATTTGAACAATATTTTACATAAAAAGTTAGCAAAGTTTTCCAGGATTTTCGGATTTTTTTCGAATTTTTTTTTTGTCTTTTTACGGAATTTCAAGTTGTGGTTGTAATGATTTTTTAATTCCCAGGAATTTTAGGAAAATTCGCGGGAAACAAGTAAAAATTCAGCAAAATTCCCGGGAATTCCGAGTTAAAAACCCTATTTACAATCACATCGAAACCAGTAGTAAGTTTTTGGGCTTGTTGGAATGAATATGATATGATGTCAGCAATAGTAACACTTACTATAACATCATGACTAGGATGGCCGTTTTTTTTTGTTTTAACCGGTTATCAGTAAAAACGAGATAAATCTAAAATACTCGTATGTTTTATTTTAAAAATAACCGTAAGAATATAGAAATTTTTATCCACAGAATGCTTAAATTTTTTCCAGAGAAAAATTCTCAAGTTTTGTCATTAATTTTTTTTATAAAAAAGTGTTCAACATATTTATAGGTAAGATTTTAAGAAATTTTATCCATTGAATACTTCAGATATTCCAAAGAAAAATACTCAAATTTTATACTTAGTTTAATAAATATTTTCAGGCTTATTCAAAATGACAAAACGTATTCTAAAAACAGTTTGGAGAAATTAATTTCTTTGTAATGATCAACATCATTATATAAACGTAACTGTAATGGAAAAATTTCATTACGTTTGTTTTCATTATTTGTAATGAAATATTTTTACATTTACATTCAAGTAATTTTAATAAAATTAATTTTAATTACAAATTTAGACATAGATTTTCAGCACCTTCACTTTTATACAAAGGTAAATATATACAAATTAATAACTTAATAAAGGTGCGACTATAGAAATTTTTTTTACATTACATTACAAAAAGTAATGGAAATGAAAATCAAATTTCATTACTATTACAAAAGTAATGGCAAAGAAAATGTAAATGGTAATGATTTTGGCACATCTCTGATTTTAACTTCTAACTGCTAACTTTTTTACAACACAAAAAAGAAAGTTGACAGCTAGAATATTTTTTTTTTATAATTTCTATTAGACGTTATAAATTAGTACAAATTTTAAAAAGCCAGTACATGTACTGGTGAGATTAGTACGAATGGTCAGCCTAATCATAATATACAATTGTACAAACCAACAAAAACATTCACATCCGCTAAATAAAAAACTTGCACTAAACAAATTTGTCAACCAACAATGTAAACAAATATGGGCTTTGTCACCTTTTAGAAAATAATAGAAATGAACCTATTTAGTTTTTAATTTTATAGTTAATTCGTAGTTTCCTTCTGATAGGAAAAACGCAAAAGTAATCGTCATTAGAATTATTCTTGTGAGTTTAGACAAATTTTGTTGGTTCTAATCTTGTCTAAAATCGTTGAGCACATTATTAACCCTCATTCGTACAATGGTGGTGGAAATGTACCACCACGACTCTATTTTGCATACTATAGCTTTTATTATTTGGGGTATAGAGATGAAACCTATATGTATTCCCCAATGAAGTGTTAAACTATTTAAGCTATTTATAAACAGAACTAGTTCTATAACTAGTTCGTTAGAGCCAGTACTAGTTCTACTTTGGCATTGTTACATATGATTTTTATCTGAAATTATCACCCGTAAAACTTGTTCCAGGGTAACGTTTGAGGAACAGGCACAAGTTCTGCGGAACGGTTATAGAACCTCTTAATGTACCCGTGATTTTTATATGAGATTGTCGCACTTAGAACTAGTTCCAAGAAGCTATCAAGAACCATTAATCCCTTAGATAGATCAGTTTTAAAACTAATGTTTTTAATTATAATGCAACTATTAGTTCAAAATTTTTCTAAAAATGTATTTTACACGAAAAAAAAGATTTGTTTAAATTAATTTGTTTAATAAATATCAAAACAAGGTTCTGACAACTGATTCTAGCAGAGCGGACCAAAAGAAAAATATACGTGTATCGGCGTTTCAAAAGTTTACGTCTGGCCCCATGTTTTTTGGGTGGTTGAAGTTTCGTTTTCCTCTTCCATTTTAAGTATAGGATGTGTTCAGCGAACATATATTTGGGATTATGGCACATTTAATTCCTTTAATGCAATTAATGTACCATATATCCCGATGAATATATATTTAAAAAACTAATACGCCAGTGATTGTGCAAATTTAAATGTTACTGACACTTTAGAAAATATTGTTTTCTGTTGTTGTTTGTACATGAATGGATGTCACTACATTGCTAGATCTGTCAAAACAACATAGTAGTATGTATATCTGAAGATGACAAAGCAAATTGTGGTAAAAAGTTTTTTGTTGTTGTTTTTGTTTTTTCTTTGATATTTTAAATGTTTAATAATGCTCCTAGACGAAAACAAGAAATTCTCATTGAGTTTGTAATTTAACTTAACAAATATTTCTAGAAATACTAAAACCGTCGTACCCTGACGATTTCCTTAGGCAAGAATGAAATCCGTATAGGGACATGCATTCAACAGATTATTTTTCACTATTTGTTAAATACTTTGGGATTTTAACACATTTAATTCCTTTAACCCTTTGACGACCACAAACAAATATGCTTGCCAAAGGACTTTTCGCACTTATAATTGCCCAGACAAAAGATAGAGTAAATATGTCCAAAGGTGATTTGTAGAGGAGGGTTGAGGCAACAAAAGTGTAGTAGGTGGTAATTCCTTACCTCGTCCCACTTTCACTTTGCGAGCCCTCGAAATTGGTTAACTAGAATTCTTCATTTGAGGGGTAAAAAGCACAAACTTTGACAAGCGAAATGAAGGGCAAGCAAGGGGTCTATGAGGCCAATTTTTTGTGGAATATCTACAATTTAGTTGCAGATCACAAAAGTCTAATAATAATAAAAATCGATTGATCCGAAACGCCAGCGTCGCCAAATGTCAAATATTTTTGGCAAGCGAAATGAGGGGTAAGGAAGGTTCAACGGGGCCAATTTTTCTGGGCATAACTATTATTAGGTCAGAGATCATGAAAAACGTAAAAACTTCAAAATCGCTTTAGCAGAAAATGTATGGTCCTCAAAGGGTTAATGCAATTAATGTTAATAAATTTTAAAAAACTACGAGGAAACCCTGATAAAATCAGCAAAAAAAAAATTTAGAAAATTAGTAGAATAAAAACATTACAACAAATTTAAAGTTTTTTTTAATTTCTTTTCTTAATGTGAAAAACAATTTAACCTTCTGAAAAGCATATTACATTTGTTTCAACATAAACCGAAATATAGACGATTAATCGATGAATCGGTTATTCGATAAAGCGAACTGGAAATACTAAAAATACCGCATTTAGTATTTTTGAGTTTCAATTGTATTTTACTCCGTTTTTTTTTTGATATGTGCTTTTATGAAAAACAAGTCGAAATTTAATATCACTCTTTTTATTCCATATTTTTTATCCATTTGCCTATTTTATTCTTTCAGATGGTTTTTGTAGTTTTCGTCAAACATTTCCGGAATGGTGTGAAGATGATAGTTTACAAAGCAAAGAAATGGAATCTAGTCGTAGTACACAGGCAGATCAATTAATGGGATTAAGGTAATACTTATCTACACTCCGTTTCATAACTACAGCCGCACTATAAAATAGCTGATATGTGAGGTTCTGAATAATTTAGACATATAAAAGACCTTATAACTAAAACTTACATCTAAAATACATATGTATATTACAAAAAAAAAAAAAAAAAAAATTTAACATAGATTAATTTAAATCGCCATTTTTAATTTACTAGTGTTTCATAACTAAATATGTGGATGATCTATTTTGTGTCATTTCTGAAAATGCAATTGATAATATGTTAATAGCATTAAATGAATTTAGTCCTGATATTAAGTTTACCATTGAAAAGGAATGTGATTCTAAACTTTCTTATTTAGATACTTTAGTAATAAGAAGAGGTAATAATTTGACAATAGATTGGTATCAGAAACCAACAGCGTCAGGCAGAATTATTAATTTTTATTCAAAACATAATAGGAAAATCATTATTAACATGGCAAAGAATTTGATAGCAAAAGTATTGGCTATTAGTGACAGGGAATTTCATGGAAATAATGAGGAAATAATTAAGAATTTATTAAGGGATAATGATTTTCCGATGGGATTAATTTGTTCATTAATAAATCAATATAAATTTAGGAAGAACAATAACACAGAGAATTTAATTGAACAAAAGATTTACAAGTCTTTGGTCTATGTACCGGGAATATCAGAACGTTTAGAGAAATCTACGATAATCGATACTAATAGATATAGAATAGCTGGATAGGATACAGAAATTGGGCATGTCAAATATAGTATATAAAATACCATGTAATGGAAATGACGAAGAAAATTGTGATAAGCCAGCTGAAAATCGACATATATGGATCCATACAGGTTAAATGTATGTTCATGCATGACCATAAGCATGCATTCATGACCACACATGGTTACATAAATCTCCATACATGTTTCATATATGACCATGCGTGTGCATTAACGAAATTTGAGGTAATATCTACATGTATGATCACGCATGTTCATGCGTGCTCATGTATGTTCATGCATGAACACATATATGAAACATGTATGGAGTTTTATGTAACCATGTGTGGTCATGAATGCATGTTTATGGCCATGCATGAACATACATTTAACCTGCATGGATGCATATATGTCGATTTTTAGCTGGGAAGGTAGATATAGGTACAACGAAGAATAAATTGAGAACTAGAATAGCTGGACATAGATCAGATCAGAAATATATGCACATTAATTCACAAAAGACAGCATTATCTTCTCATTGTTCAGGTTTTAATCACTATCCTGACTTTGAAAATGTATCAGTTTTAAATACAGAACATAATTATAAACGCCGTTATATATTAGAAATGTTACACATAATTAATACACAAACAACAAATAGAATTAACTTCAAGTCAGATATTGAAAATGTAGCTCAGAATTATAGATACTTAATACAAAAGAAATAGCACATATTACATTAATTTATAACATATATTATATTAATACATTTTTGTATTGTTAATTATTATTATATTTATATTTTTGTTTGTTATACTTTTGTACCAAAAAACTTTGTTTGCTGGTATAAATGTAAATAATTTATATTTGACAAATATTTTCAAATTTTTTCAAACTTTCAAATTGTTTATAATAATTTTTTAATTTTATTGTTATTTCTTGAAGATGCCACACATTGGAGTAGCGAAATATTGAAATAAAAAACTTTTTATACATAAAAAACAAAACCTTAAGCTCAAGAAAATTGTGCTGTTAAAATCTTTTTTTTTTTTGGAAATATATGTTGTTTGGATGTAACTTTTAGTTATAAGATCTTTTGTATGTCTAAATTATTAAGCTGTTTTATAGTGCGACTATAGTTATGAAACGGAGTGTATAAATTTCTCCTACCATTTTACATATCTTATCATGTTTTGATTTATTTCAGATCTTTGCGTATTTCAACGCCACATTCCGATTCAGCTTGTAGTAGTTCAGCTGAATCATCTGATTGTGAAGGAACTTCACATCATAATTTTAATGAAGCACCGGTAGAAATCATACCTGGCCTATTTTTAGGCAATGCCATGCATAGTTGTGATGCAAGGGCATTACAAAAGTATAATATAAAGGTGAGTTCAAACGAACTACTAAACGTTTTTTATTAATAATTATATCTATAATTAGACTATCTTTAAAAATAATCTACTCAATTTTGTAGCAACTAATACAAATAAATAAATGATGAATTTATTTTCTAATTCCCTTCTAGTACGTTTTAAATGTAACTAAAGATCTTCCAAATGTCTTTGAAGCATCTGGCGGCATACAATATTTACAAATACCTATCACTGATCATTATTCACAAGATTTGGCTATGCATTTTCCAGCTGCCATACAATTTATAGGTAGGTGTAAATTTATAGTTTTACAAGATGGTATAAATTTATTTTTCATTTTTCTTTTAATAGAGGAAGCTCGTTCTAAAAATTCGGCCGTGCTTGTTCATTGCCTAGCCGGTGTCTCGCGTTCTGTAACGGTGACTTTGGCCTACTTAATGCATACCCGAGCTTTAAACCTTAATGACGCTTTTTCTTTGGTACGAGATCGTAAACCGGATGTATCGCCAAATTTTCATTTCATGCAGCAATTGCATTCATTCGAACGTCAACTGCGTTTAAACACTAACGAAGCAATGGATCAAAGTAGTGGTGGGGGAGTTAGCAGTATCACATCTGCAACAAGTCCTGATATTTCTATGGGTCCTTGTGGATCATCAAAGTTTTCGTGTAATTGTATATCAACGGATTGTAAATGTATACAATCGAGTGGATACATAGCACAATTGGCTAAAGCTGCTACTGGTATATCTCCGGATTCTGGTATTGAGTTTGATCGATGGACTCCATCGTCGGACACAGGACTTAAATGAAATCAACTTGTAGGAAAGAGTTTTGTACTGCCACCAAATATAAATGAGCCACCACAGGCCTTAAATGCCGACAATATGTCGCCTGCCTCAACAAACTCTTCTTCTACTTCAACTACTACTACAGTAGAGGCTGTTTCAGTAGTTGAGATCAGCAAGAAACTACATGAAGAGTGATGTTGATTGAAAATGGTGAAGTTTTATTTTTCCCCCGTACAAAACCTTTCCTACTTGTTTTTTTTATATTCACAGAAGGCACAAATTTAATCATGCTCCTCCAACTCCTACGTTTTTATTTATACATTGTAGTAATTGTATATTGTATGTATCCTTGTAAGATAATAAATAAAAATGTATTTTAGTTGTTAATTAAATACATCTTAAGAACTTATTATGTTGGGTTTGTTAAGAGTTTTTATTTGAATATTTTAGATATTAAAAAAAATATATATATTCAAATAAAACCCCTTAAAGGGAAAAAGGCCAACACTATAAAAACTTTACATGTATTTAGATACATTTAGGGTTAAATCTTAAACCAAATTTGATGCGTTGAATTGTTATAGTTATATTTACGTAAAAATTAAAAAGAAATACATATCGAGGGCTTATATTCAATAGTAGCTATCTACGAATATACAATTGCTCAGGAAAGCCAACAAACCTTTTAATTCACAAATTGTGAATATTTAACTAAATTGAGCTTCTAAAATATTTATAAAAAATGTTTGCCAATCCTTATACATAAGACTAATAAAAGTTTGCTTTGTAGTCTGGAAAAAATTTGTTGTTGTTTGGGCTGTCTTGGGTTACCGTGGGTACCCGCTATAACGTACGGGAACGCACATACCCAGCAGAAATTCGGAAGCGGTAAAAATGATTAGTGCTTCTTTTCTGCTTCGTTTACTGCTTCTGAGGATTTATAGCTTGCAGTACTGTGTTAAAAAAGGCAATACAGTTTTGTTTACCACATTTTATCGCTCTAACAAAGCATGAAAAAATGACATTGATAACCGAATTTACTAGATAAAAGCTGTGATTTCATGCCATTATTTGGAGCTATGATAGAAGCGCATATCGGATATCGAAACAAGTGCTTCCACGCGAGCTATCTCGAACAAAATTCATGCCTTATATCAGCAATAATGCAAGCACTACACTATTTTCTTTCCCTGACGAACCTGCTCCCAAGCAAGCAGTATTTTTTACTGGGTACTGTTTAGGGATGCCGAACGGGACTGGTTTTTACAAATCCCGGGATTCGGGATTTTGAAAATTTAAATCCCGGGATCCCGGGATTTTTCGGGATCCCGGGATTTATCGGGATCCCGGGATTTTTCGGGATTTCGGGATTTTTCGGGGTTTCGGGATTTTCTTGTTTCGTCATATTTTTAATTTTAAAAGTAAATAGCTGAAATAAACCCTAAAAATTTAAATAATTCATTATAAATCTACACGCAGAAAAAAACTGGGGGAATATTACCTAAGAGCTATGTAATTATACAACTACATAATTTTCAAGTTAGTTTTACAAAGTTCTAGTAAAGTATGCACATTGTTTTGTAAAATATATACAATCCTTGCAAAATATATACATTTGTAGTGGAAATTATCCGAAAAAATACATATATTTTGCTAGAAAATTGTAAAACTTACTTCGAACTTATGTAGTTGTATAATTACATAGCACTTAGATAAAGTTCCCCCTGTTTTTTTTCTGTGTGTACTTATTATTTCTTGTAGTATGAAGAAATAAACAAATTAAGCCGGATTCACAATGCTGGAGTACTCCACGCTGCAGAGTTGAGGGTGTAAAATAGAGATAGCATGATACAAAAAATATATAAGTGCAAAAAAGAAAGGAAGAAAATCCACTCAGAGTGGAGTACTACAGCATTGTGAATCTGACTTTAAACAGAAACTACACTTATAGAAATAAGTATGTAAAAATAGCAGAAAAAGCTACCAAAAATTAGCAAAAAAGGTTCCGCGATTAAAACTACTGAAATCAACGGAACTTGTTTACTAAATAATTGTTAAATTTCCGAAATATAAGAAATATACTAATGACTTAAATTTAAGCAAATTGCAGTTTACCTCTGAAGAAACTTTTTAACCAAAAGTAGCTAAAACACTGCTATATCTACAAATTTTTAGTTATATTTGGCTAAAATTAATTGAATGCAAATACAAACTACTCTGCTGAAATCATCAGAAATATTTAGTGACTATTAGTTTTTTTTTAAATCAACTAACAAAAAATATTAAGCACATACCTCTGATGATTTCCGAAAGGCAGATTGTTAGATTTTTTAATTTAACAAAAATTTGCTGTTTTTAGTCGACAAAATTATTTTGCATGAAGTTATGATTTTAGCAAATCATCAATAAAATAAATAAAAACATGTCCGTTAAAGCTAAATTACGATTTTCAAAAGTTTCACAACTGAATAGAAGTTTTTAAATTATTATAAGGTTTTTATTCAGATTTATTTAATCTCTAATCTATTTTAATCTATTATTTATGAATGGGAAAAATTAGTTCTTTAATAACATTTAATAAGATATTAGATTTATGTGATTTAGGTCGAATATAACAATGAAAACAAATAATAAAATCGGAAATCCCGGGATTTTTTCAAGACCAATCCCGGGATTTCGGGATTTCTAAATCCCGGGATTTTCGGGATCGGGATTTCGGGATCGGTATCCCTAGTACTGTTACAAATTCAATCTAGGTACTAGTGTTGCAAATAAATACAAGTGTATCGTGTTTCATTCCTATATATTTTGTTTTTGTGGTGTTGCAAAGTAAAGCGTTGCTACAAGGTTTGCTAGACTTACAAGGGCTATTTGCTTCGAAGCCTGAGTACCCCGATAATAACGCTTATTTAAATTAATCAAGGGCGTGTCTGGACTTTTTTCTATATTCGTAATCATTTTCGAAGAGCTTTTTTAACCTATATTTTCAAAACTTTACACAAGTTGTAACTCTGTGTCTGGGACATAGGCAATAAGATATAAAAATCTTGGTTTTCTCGAGTACTTGAAGTCTGTGTACTGTGTACCTAAAATATATACCAAGTATAGCGTACAACCCAATGTATGAGAAATTATGAGAAGGAGCATCGTTCATGTCTTAGCCAAATTTCGACAACCTACGATGAGTGAAATGCGATGCGCCACGATCAAATGTGTTTATCATCTCCAAACAAATATTAGAAAAAATTTTTTAGAAAAAAAACAAGTTGGTAGAAAAGTTAGCAAAACTTTTTGTATATCAAATCTACTACACCATTTTCAGTTTTATTTTAGAAAATTCCAAATATATTTCAAAATTGTCCAAAAATGTTTTAAAATTATCCAAAAATGTTTTAAAATTGGCCAAAAATGTTTTAAAATTGTCCAAAAATGTTTTAAGATTTGTCCGGAGTCCATATTCACTTTTGCCGCCGACAGGGTGACGAAATTTGGCCAAGACATTACGAATGATGTCGCCTTATATAATTCCTGATTCGTTGAACAGTAGCTCAACAAAAGTCATTTTGGGCCAACCTAATCTGTAGGAATAAATCTAAATTTCGCGAATTTCGAACATGTTTTAATATGAAAACGGTGGCACTCTAAAAGTGAAAATACAAATATTTTTGTAGGGTTTTCATACACAAAATGAACAAAACCGTATGATTAAAAATAAAGTTGACTTTAAATTTAAAATACTCTTTTATAGTAAGGGCCAAAGTGTCTATTAATTGTTTGCTCTCTTCAAAATATCAGAATTTCGTTAAGATTTGCGTTTCCTTGTAAGTCTTATAACATGTCTTAAAGAAGCATTTTTCGTAGTAAAACGATAAAAAAGCACTAATTTCAGCCGAGATTTTGAAAAGAGATTTAAAAACAGTGAGTCGATATCTAGATCAACTTGCAAGACCACAGTTTGAGCTAAATTATTTTCTTACATATAAGTAACTAAATGAAAATGGAGTACATTAGAGCGTACCACCTTACAGACAAAAAAAAAATGTGCGCCGTACACCCTCCGATATGAAGTATTTCTGCAAGGTTTCAAAAAAAAATTTTTTATTCTTTTTTGCCAAACGTGGGGGTCGCCATTTTACATTTTTCGTTATATCTTTGGCATTTACAGTCGGATCTTAAAGTATGATACATCGATGTTTTTCTCTCGAGGAGACCAGTGTTTTGCTATAAAGCCCATTGACCTCAAGTATCCCGTTCTAGTAGTTACCCAACAGATCTCAGTTGCTACACCCTAATGTACTACCCTAATGTCAGAAAATTAAAGCTCCCAAAAAATCATTAAACTTTTGCTAAGGAAGTTTTTCGGTAAACCCAGTAGAAATTTTTTTTTATATATTGGTTACCGAAACACTGGTCTCCTCGAGGCAAAAAAATCGACATATCACACTTTAAAATCCAACTTTAAATGCCGAAGCTATAACGAAAAATTGAAAAAGGCGACCCCTCGTTCGCCAAAAAATAATTTTTTTTTTGAAATTGCCTTGCAAAAATACTTCATATTGGGGGGTGTACGGCGAACTTTTTGTTTTAGGTACGGTCTAGAGTACATGTCCCATATTACATTCATCAAATATGAGAGAGAAAAATGGTACTAGAGTATTTTTCAGTCCCAAATTAAAATCATATATTACAGCTACAGAACTAAAGCGTTTGCTACCAAAAACTCATTTTGTTAAAAATCGTAGACGGTCCCTATTGAATATAGGCTCACGATATGTTCTACTTAGGATTTAACGAAAAAATAAAAACATTGTCAAAAGGCAGAAAAAGTATATATAAATAAATTCATTAACCTACTATTAAGTATGTACAACGTATATACTGTTCGATATAAGTCATTATACATATATATAAAACTAATTAAAAAATTGTAATTTATTCTTAAGTATTCAAATATTTTAATAGTCCACATATGTATGTATTTATAAACTAACTTGCAGAGTTACAAAAAGAAATAATGAAAATTATGTTTTTATAAAATAATAAATCTGTCAGAAAATACAAAGAATTTATAAAAAAAACTATTCAAAAATGTACGATTTATTTTAACTAAAAAACTATACCAAATATTAGGAGTTCATAAGTATAAATGCATTTTATCGTCGAAAAATTAATTACCCTGAATTAAAGAAATTTGACTTTATTGAGAAGAAAAATTAACAAATTAATCGAAAAACGAACTTGATCTTTTGGGGTAAAGAATTGGAACTTTTAAACAAAACGAAAAATAATTTATTTAGAATTCTGAAGCGTGTAAACAAATTTGACTTTATTACATAAATAAATTACATTGAGAACAAAAATTTATTAGAAAATCATTTTTTGATTAAATTATTAAATTATTTTTAAAAAGCTAAATTATTGGAATATGTATGTACAAAAAACCATCAGAGGTTTAACATTTACTTAACGAAAGGCTGTGTAATATAAAATAAACCAATCCAAATAAATAAGAAACCAGTTGATGTTAATAAAGAATGTAATTTCTCAATTCATTACAAAATTACGACACAAAATGAACAAAGGACTAAACAATTTTTAAATACCACCTCTAATACTTAAGATATAATACAAAAACTAGATGAAATGGAGACACTAAGATTTTAAAATTTTAATTCATATCCAAAATATTGGATTTTAAGGTCTTGTTATAAGTCTGTGGAATTTTGACAAAGCATCTTAAATCGACTTAAGCTGTCGAACACTTTATGCAAGACAGAAGTTTATATCATTATCCTTTATCTCCAGTGTTGCCAAGTATTTTTAACAAATCTTCCTATATTGTCGAAAAACCCCCTAAATTTACTCTACCATCAAAATAAAATCTTTGGGGATTTGTTTCCAAAAATCTGATATTTTTAATGTATTTCAAAGATTTTAATTAAACCCAGTTAAACTTCGATGGAGTTTAAATCTGTGACTTTAATTTCACCAATAAGCAAAAAGGCAGTTAAAATTGTGTGAGACTCGCAATAATTTGTCGTCGCACTAGCAAACTGTTTCCCTATAAAATTTCCTCTTAATCTGAAGGAAACCCCGAACTTGGTATAACTGTTTATCTCCAAATACAAAAGCTTTGAATTTTAACAACAAATCTCTTGAAAAAATCTTACAATTTGTTCTCCAAAACAATAAGTGCTTTATTAATAAGTTAAAAATAACAACTGCACAACGAATACAGAACTTTCCCTTATGGGAAATTGTGTATAAAAAAAGTTGTGCACTCGATATTAGTCGTTAGTTTTAAGTTGTTTTATCAAAAGTTTACAGAAATTAATACTGATATTTTTGTGAAAAAAGCTATCGCTTTAAAATGGTTGTAAACTCAAACAAAAGTCCATAAGTAGTGCAAACAACTACAAAGCTAAATGTAAAACTTGGAATTTTACAAAGACAGATAAAATGTATGATTTATTATTACAAATTAGGGTGTTACACAAAAAAGTTGGTGTTAAAGATTTTTTAATAAACTATACAGAAACTAAAAAATTAAAATATTACATACATAAACATTAAAAAAGGCCAAATTAAAAAAAAAAAAATTTTGCACATTTATAAAACTCGTAGAAGGTATAACAAAAAATATTTTGAATAAAACATTTTAAAACCCCAAACATATTTCGAAGCGGATTTTTTTTCTTTTATTTTTTATATTTAAATAGTTTATTTTGTTTAAAAAAACATTTACGATTTTACTAAATTTGAACATTGATGTCGCCAAGCAAACAATTAACCAAGGTTGGTTACCGTTATAATACCGTTATCGCTAAAATACCATTTCAAATTGTATACCGTTACCGTTATCGATACCTCTAAAAAAATTTCCAAATACCGTTATCGTTACCGATACCGTTATTTTTATAGGTAGTTACCGGTATTTTACCGGTATTTATTATTTTATATAAAAATCACAATTTTTTTATTTTTTATTTTATAATCTTGAGTGTTTTTTTACAAAAAAATGTATAGATAATAATATTACTTATTAAAACTATTTTCAGTACTTAAAATTAAAAATATGCCATGTTTTTATTTGTTTCTATGTTTTTAACATAATTTTTAATACCGGTACGTACCGGTATTGCTGTTTCGATAACGGTATACCGTTGCCGATACAGTCTTAAATACCGTTACCTTAACAAACGAAATCCGATACCGTTACCGTTATTCGTTTCGGTAACCAACCTTGCAATTAACACATCGGCTGAAAGGTTCGTAGGATAATCCTTAAAACAATAATTGTTTTGGTAAAATTCGACTTTATTCATCAACATAGTCTCCTTCAAAAGCGATACAATCACTCCAACGCATTTCTAACATTCCGATACCTTTTTTATAGAATGATTTATCTTTGGCCTCAAAATAGGCCTCTGTTTCGGCAATAACCTCTTCATTCGAACCAAATCTCTTTCCAGCGAACATTTTTTTAAAGTCTGAGAACTGGTTAAAATCGCTGGGAGCCAAATCTGGCGATTACGGTGGGTGCGGAAGCAATTGAAAGTGTAATTCGTGGAATTTGGCCATGGTAGCCAACGATTTGTGACACGGCGAATTGTCCTGATGAAAAAGCACTTTTTTCTACTTCATATGTGGCCGTTTTTTTGCGATTTCCTCCTTCAAACGCACCAGTTGGACCATATAGCGATCGCTATTGATGCTCTGGCCTTTTTCAAGGTAATCAATGTACAAAATACTGATGCCATAACTTTACCCGCTGACTGTTGCGTCTTGGGCTTCTTCGGGCGCGGTTCGCCAGTTGCTGCCCACTCAGCTGACTGCCAATTCGACTCTGGAGTGAAGTCCTTTTTGTCTCGCCGAAACAGCTCCTAACAGCTATTAGAATCATCGACACGTTGTTGTTTTTGGTGCACTGTGAGCAAACGCCGCACCCATTTCGAAAACAGCTTTCTTATGCACAAATCTTCATGCAAAATAAAACCGACACGTTCGTTCGATGTCTTTAAGGTATCAGCTAGCTCCTGCAACTTCACTTTATGGTCTGCCAAAACGATTTTGTGAACTTTTTTGATGTTTTCCTGTATCACCACCTCTTTTGGGCGACCAAAGCGTACCGAGTCATCAGTGTTTGTACGAACACGTTTAAAGACAACAAACCACTTTTCTACCATTTGTCTCGATGGAGCAGACTCCGAATAACACTTATAAAGCTTTGGCTTGAACGGTGTTTTTTCAGATTAAAAAGCAATGATAAATCAACACACGAAATTGCTTTGAATCCATTGTTTTCAAAATCGCAAAAGTAGCGCCACTAAAACAGCTGTAACTTGTCCACTAATGGACGAATTGTCATTAAATTTTGACAGGTATCATCTGAAGGTTGGTATTTCAAATAAAGATTTTTATTAGTGGCGCCACCTATGTGTCTTCCTAAGGATTCAGCCGATGTGTTAAATACTTATTTAAAGTAAAAAAAATATCAGAAACAAAATTTCGAAAACATAAAGAATACTGTTAAAATCGAATTACAACAATAACGAAAAATACAAAAAACATTTAAGCCTATAGAAAACTTAGGTTTACTAAAATATTGGAAATTAAATGCTTTGTTAACCCTTAATTTCAAGGGAGTACTTAATTCTTATACAGTAACTACAGTGTATTGTCTTTGTTAAGGATTTTTAATGTGAGCTTTATATTTTTTATAAACCCTTATTGAAGTACACTTTTAAAGGAACGTTACCTTTAGTTGTTTTTTTCATATCCTCATAGAGTTCGGTTTCAAAACGTTGCATAGTTGAAGTGTTTAAAGAACTAAAGAGAATAAAATATAAATTATGAAGAAGTATATTTTTAAGACAAAACATCTGACATACCAAGTTTGTGGAAATAGAGCGCACGCAGTGGGTACCATGAATAGTAAGCTAAAGTATTTAAATTTAAAAATTCATAAACATTGTTGAAATTATAAAAAGATGAAAAGTAATGAGGATGAAAACGATAATGCTTTAAAATAGATTTATAAAGGAATTAGAAGTTTTTTTAAGAATATTGAAATTCAAAAGATATTTATAAAATTTTTGTGATAAATTCACAAATTTCTACATACAAACGTTTGATTACATTTTCTACAAATTTCTTTTTGTTTGTGCTAAAAAAACTTTGGGAATGTGGAAAGTTCTTTCAATTTATATTTCACATGAAGAACCAAATCAAACTTAAGAAAAGAACGCTGCCAAATATGCTAACAAAATAATCTTGAAATACCATAATTATTGACAGTATAAATTATTGAAAAATCCAGAACTTTTTACATTATCGAATTACATATAATTTTATTAAGCGTTTACGTTCTATGATTCGCTGACAAATGTTTACATTTTTCAAACGGCTAAATAAAAATAAGTATAGGGGATGCATAATACCCAGCAATGATTTTTATAAGCCAGATTATTATCGAATTTCTAGAGAATAAAATTTCAAGTTTGGATAACCTCACACGCCAGGGTTGATATACAGTGGCAAACTTTAATAAAGACAAGAATGGAGCAAAATAATTGTTTTAATAGGTGTTTTGTATAGAGGTTGCACAGCGCAATTGAAGTTTCGAGGTTGTACTTGTTCTATTATTTTCAATTAATTAAAAATAATGGAAAAAATTAGAAAAATTAAATATAATTATCAGGGATGCGACTTCCATGCACTTTAAAATTGAAAATATGCAGTAAAAGATGCAAAATATGCACTTAAATGTAAATATGCACTAAAAACTGAAAAATATGCACTAAAGATTACTGTTTCCAATTATTCGACAATTAATAATCGGATAATGCAATTATCCGGTTATTGCATTATTTGAAAAATCACTAAAACTGATTATCCGGTTATTCGGGTCGGTTATTCGAGAAAATTGGCGATAATCGATTAATCGTTTAAAACAAAATTAATGTATTTCCTTAACTTCTTATCAACAAAAACACTAACAGCTTCCTGTTTTAGTTAAATATCAACATGACACATGAACACGATGTATCTAAAAAAAAAATTCAAATTAAAAAAGCACATCTACACTAGAGAGAAAATGCTAGAGATAAAACAAAATTCACCTCTAATTAGCTCTATTTTGAATGAGTTTAGCTATTTTGGAGTGTTTTTGGTCCATATCTAGCAGTTTTCTCTCGCGTATAAATGTACCTTAAGGTTGAAAAGTTTGGAATCTGAGATTATCTAAATTGAAACATTTCTTATACTAATAGAAAAATTTATGTAAAATATAGCTGAAGCTATTAAAATTTAGTTAAAAATGGCAAAAGAAAAACTGCTGAAACTAGGAGATTTTTTTCTAAATATTATTAAGTAAAACTTTGGATACAAAATTTCTTTGAATGCAAATTTAATCAATACTACAATAAATATAATATTGCATTTAAAAAAATTATTATTCAATGTTCTTCCTCCTCCGCTGAAGAAATGAAAAAAAAAATTAGTTCCATTTGAGTAAAATATTAGTTATGTGAAAATACCAATTTACTCTACAATAATTTACAAAAAAATTTACTGAATAGTAGAGTAAGTAGACTAAAGAATATCATAAACAATTGTTAAAATTCTCATTATGTTTTCCGTTTTTAAGGGCCATTGACAATAAACAAAATTATCCAAAGTTTGAGTTATCATTCCCTTGTGTATTTATGTATTTAATAAAATTCTATATGAATTTCAAATTTTTCCAAATGTATTTCAGAAATTTCTATTTTTATTTTAAAAGCATTTATTCAAACATACGTGCTTTCTCTTTCTCTTAAGTCTTATAATTCCTATAAAATTTTCATTATGAAAGAGAAGACATGTATGTTTGTAAAAATGCTTTTAAAATAAAAGTAGAAATTTCTGAAATACATTTGGAAAAATTTGAAATGCAATTGGAATTTTATTAAATACATTTGGAAAATTTTGGAATACAAATAGAGTCTTTTTAAATACATTTGGAAATTTCTGAAATACATTTGGAGAATTTTGAAATACAAATGGAATTATTTTGAATGCAATTTTACAATTCTGATATACAGATTTAAAATTTTTAAGTGCAAGTGAATAATTTTGAAATGTATTTGAACAATTTTAAAATGCAAATAGAATTTTCTTAAATACAAATAAAATATAGTTGTAATATTTTTAAATATATTTGTATAATTTTGAAATATATTTTGAAAATTTTAAAACACATTTGGGCAATTTTGAAATGTTGGACAAATATCAAAGTTTTTTAGACAATTTTAAACAATATTTGGACAATTTTGGAAGATTTTTGGATAATTCTAAAACATTTTTACACAATTTTGAGTGATTTTTGGACAATTTTAAAACATTTTTGGAAGAATTTATAAATTTTCTGGATAATTTTGAAACATTTTAGACAATTTTGACACCTTTTTAGACAATTTTAAAATATATTTGGATAATTTTAAAACATTTTTAAACAATTTTGAAATAAAACTGAAAATGGTGTAGTTGGACATGTTGTAGCATTGATGTGGTTTTGAATCGATTATACACACTTTCTTTGGAGATGTGAGAAAAGGTAGAGTTTCTACAGAATTAAGATGCCAGTTGACAATTGTGGGACACATATTTGAAAAAAATGCAACCTTGCCTTGAAGGACATGGAAATATAATTTACATTAGTTTTAATTTTTAAAAGAACAGAATCAAAAATCGCCTACCTTATTGAATAAAGCCTATAGAGCACTTAGACGCTGATCCAGCCAGACACTTCGTGTATTTTGGGTAGTTTTAGAAACACTTATTTTGATTAAAAAAACTATCTAAAGGCTTAACGACCTTCTTCACTCAATTTTAAAAGAATTTGATGGTATTTTAGTAATTTTATGTTTATTCCAAGCTTTTCTTGTAATTTTTTAGCCAAAGTTAAGAAAATTATGAAGTTTTGGGGAAAAAAATAAGGGAAAAAATTTTATATTAAAATTGTAACCGGTTAATCGAACTGTTTTAACCGATTATTCGGATCGAATAATTGAGTTTTAAATTATTTGTTTCGACATTAACCGAAATAGAGGCGATTAATCGAATTGGAAACACTACTAAAGATACAAATATAAACGCTTAAAATCATATTTATTACTCGAGAACGTTTGGTAAAAAATTAAACCCAATATAAATGTCTAAGTAGATGACAACTTGATGTTTTCCTTCTAGTTAAGTACTGCGCTAAGGTTTGCAAATTCTTCGTTTTTTTTTTTAGTTTCTAAAAAAATATGCAATTTAAGGAACAATATGCAATAAAAATCATAAAATATGCAAAAAATATTAACTTAAAATCAAAATATGTAAAAATATGCATTTATAACATAATATGCAAAAAATATGCAACAACAAATCGATGCCATTTTGTTGCAAATTCTTTGATTCGGAAAAGTATTTGGTCAAAATCATTTTTGGATTAATGACTACAAACATGCATTTGCATGAAAGTCGCTGCCCTGATAATTATTATGATCGCGACATATCAAATCTTATATATTTTTAGGTGTACATATATGAATATGAAATCAAAATTGAAATCGCAGTCGCGGATTTCGCAAATTTGAAAATTTTGTACAAAAAATTTTCAATTTTTTCAGGATGTTTTCTTATATTTACCACTATGAAATATTATTTTTGCATTAATATCTATCTATGGAATGTCCTATTATGTGAGAAAGGATTTTTAGGAGCAATTAAATTAAAGCGAATTATTTAATTGCTACTGTTATCCTTTTTAAAATTAACATCAGTGTTATATATAATGAAGGCCCTTGGTAAGTAAATTGCAAAAGTATAACAAATTGGATTTTTCGATAACACCGTTTACAGATAATTAGGAAAATGCCTCAAAAAACTTGAGTTTTTTGAATTTTCAAAAACCACGAATAATTTATAAACGACAATTTTTTTTAGAATTTCGATTTCTAATTCATAATCTCCGTTAAAATAAAGGTCGGATTTGAGAAATTTGCGCATACAAGGCAAAAATAAGTTAAATTTTTAATTACATCTTTTCGGAAAATTTGGAAATTTTAACTAAAACATGTATTTTTTTGTATAATTAAAAAAAAACGCGAATTACTTAAAAGTTACTTAATTTTTTAAAGTTTGATCTCAAATTCCTTTTCTTCACATTAAGAATAGATTTTAAAAAAATTGTTAAATAATAGCGTACAGGTTAAGAAATAATTCAATTTAAAGTCAACCCTACTTTTTGTATAAATTATTCTATAGATAAATTACTAATTCTTAAAAGATAACTTTTTCAGCTACCTCTAAATGAAAGCGAATTTAGCTGAAACTTGGCAATTTTTTAAAGTTTGATCTCAAATTCCTTTTCTTCACATTAAGAATAGATTTTAAAAAAATTGTTAAATAATAGCGTACGGGTTAAGAAATAATTCAATTTAAAGTCAACCCTACTTTTTGTATAAATTATTCTATAGATAAATTACTAATTCTTAAAAGATAACTTTTTCAGCTACCTCTAAATGAAAGCGAATTTAGCTGAAACTTGGCACAGGGAGTTTTTAGACATTAAGGAATAGGGGCAACGTTGTGGAGATTGCGAATTCCAACTTTCATGTTTTTTTGGACAACTCTAATGATCATACATTGAGAGAATTATCTGCGTGATATTAATGAATTTTTTCATAAAACCAAAGCTGTTTCACCGGAATTCGTCGATTGAATAAATGGAATTTTTCATTAAATCTTTCATACACTAAATGAAAAATTCTTATTCACAAAATGTATGAAGCTTTTTCCTCAAATCTAATAAATTTTTCATTTACTTTGTGAAGAAAACTTCATTAGTTTACTGAAAAATGTAATTAAAATTCGTCTAGCAATTGTCTCTGTGTACTGAAAGATTTATCCAAACTATTATTTAAATAAAATTTATAAAAATTTATAAAATTGCTATTGTTATACAGTTAATAGTATTTCACACACACACAGTAGTACAATATATTGTAATTCTGTGCAAAATGCAGAATTTAGATTCAATAACTTTTGAGAAAATATACGAAGCTGTTTTACTGCAATTCAATTCATTTGAACCTTTTCACAAATTGTATAGATATATGTATGTTACATATATAGTTTAGCTTTTTTTAATGGAAATGATAAATGCGTTGTAAATCAAAAAGTAAATATATAAAATTGTACTTACAAACATCCTACTAAGGCAGTTTGGAAAGGAGCATTCAACCATTTCATTCTATTATATGCCTGCAATTTTTCGACGCGTTCCATAATGAAAGGCAATATCAACATTCCCGGTGCAGCCATAGTAATACGTGAAATTACGACTTGACTAATACCTTTAACAGCAGCCAAACGACTTTTGCCGACTGCATTGCCGTTTTCATCTTTAACGTCGATGCCATTAATAATTTCATTTTGACGCATTAAAGGAATATTAACACAATTGGCAGCAGCAACAGCAGCAAAAGGAACAAACCTCTGAAAAAAATCAACCGACATGGAATGAAAAATATATGTAAATATTAATTTATTACTCAACTACCTGAAATATAGGACTAGCCCTTTTGCTCCAATAACTTTTACAACCAATGGCTGCTATCAGAGCTGAAGTTGTGGCTGAGATATAGGCAACTCCAAGCTGAGTTACGGAAGTCGCTGAATTGGCATTACGATTAGTATAGTTGACGACAGCATTAAAAGATTGATTAATAAATTGCCACAGAATAACAGCTGGTACTGTGCGATAAAATGCCAGCATACCACCGGTAATCAACATACCACCGGGTACCTGAAACCGACATCATTAGAAAAAAGGTGTATCTTAATTTAAGCACTTATGTGAAAAAATGAAATATTAATTTTGCGATTATTCCAAATCGAAGGCAATAATAGCGTTAATCACTAAATCACTCGACTTTTGAACATGTCTCTTTTAAATGTGTATACAATAGAGTGGACCGATTTAGAATTTTTGGTGTTATTTCGATAGCTTTCGGTGTGAAAGGATTGTGAAACTATTTGTGGAAAGCATCAGTTAAATCGTAAATCATATCTGAGGATTTTTGACAAAACAACTTAAAACGGCATTCAGACCTAAATCCTAAACATGTGTTTATCCAAAACGCGTGTAAAAGCATAAAGAACCTTTATACGTTCCACGTACGTTACCGCGGGTACCCAATTGTACCAGAAAGCGTTTCTATTGTAAAAATTGTGTGTGAATTGTTGTTTTTTCGGGTAAATTGGGTTCCCGCGGTAACGACGTCGAACAGACCTATAAATTTAAGTGTTTAAATTTCTCATCGCATATTAATAACGTTTCTTCGAAAATATCATTCTTGTTGAGAAGGTTGTATTCTCTTCACTTATATCTGCCTCTCTCAATTAGGATGCGTGTGGCACATGCCTTGTTGATGCCTCATATATTATATTGTGTCGAGGTATTTTATGGTACGACAGGCGGTGAATTTAATAGGTTTACCAAGATTTTCAATAGAATTATTAGATATGTTTTTGGCCTAAGACTTCGCTCTCATGTGACTCCGTACGTAATCCAATTTCTTGGGTGCTCTTTTGTTAATTATGTAGGTATGAGGTTATTGATATTTTTTTACAAAGCAATGGTTAATGGGTTTCCGGACTATATAGTTGACAACTTTCTTTTGTCCAACTCGGAAAGAAACCCCCAACTGGTTTATCCAACACATCATACTACTATGTACGAGCGATCATTTCATATTAGGCTTTCAAGAATATGGAACGATCTACCTCTATACCTTAGAGGTTTTGCTTTTTCACCCCAGGTCTTTAGGCGAAAGCTTAAGGATTATGTAGCTATTCATGAGTTATAGCATTTTATTTGTGCTACTATTTTTATCTCTCTCGATCTTTTCTTTTTTTTATTATCGCTGCACTTAGGAAAATCTGGTGATTGTATTATTTTTTTTTTTAAATATCTATTTATATTATTCAAGATAATGTTTTCAGTATTTTTTTTATATGATAGTTTTACTGTATTTTTTACTTATTTTTTTTATTATTTATTTTTATTATTATTTATTTTTATTATTATTTATTTTTATTATTATTTATTTTTATTATTATTTATTTGTATTATTATTTATTTTTATTATCTTTATTTAAATTATTTTTTTGTAGTAGCTTTTATTAATCATATATGGCCCCAGGGCTTTAGTTATGTAATTTGAAGTAAATAAATGCTGTATTTTTTATAAAAAAAAAAACGTTTCGAACAGCACTTCCTTAACAATTGTAAAAAAAAATTAACAAAATTTTCCAAAAAGTTATTTTTTTTTGGTTGGCGACAATAATTAATAATTTTTGGCATTATCTATCCATCATTATAATTGCTATAAAAAGTGAAGATTTTTCAATTTCTAGTTAAGGGACAACTTCATGACTGTTTTTGGATTTTTCGTACACCGGAAGAAAAATTTAATTAATTGTTTCGTTCGTCTTTCACTATATTAAAAAAAACCCCCATTATAACTGCTTTTTATTTAAATTTTGTTTATTTTATTCAATTTTAATTTTTTTATTTTTTCTTGTTAATTCTTCTGCTTCAAACTTGTCATTCAACATTATAATTTAATTTAAAACGCCATCACATGAACGTGATTACTAATCTCCTCGTTTTTGACTTTATTTTATTACCATTAGGGTTTATGTCCCGGGAATTCCCGGGACGGGATTCCCGGGAATCCCGCCCTTTTTCGGATCCCGCAATCCCGGGAATTTTGTGCGGGATTTCCCGGGATTTTTTTTATTCTTTTACAGAAGTTTTAGCTTATATTATTGCAATTTTGGAAGCTTTATTTAAATTTAAAGCATTGTTTTTTTGAAATTAATTTGATCAAAAAATATTTCGAATTAAAAAAATACGATTTAAAATTTAATAAACTGAATTAGGCCAAATTGTTTTTAGATGCCAGTTGAATTTGGTTTAGTTAAACCGAAAAAATTTTATCAGCCATTACCAAGTTTACCAACAAAAATTCTTGTATGTACTTCGGAAATTTTTTTTATTTAAAATGATCTTTGTTCAAATAAAGAAATATTTGTATAGGCTGGTTTACACTATATTTTCTGAAAAATTCTGCAACCTTGCCTATATGTTTTGCATGTGTACTAAAGTAAAATCGTACCGAAAATCTTATAGTGTAAACCAGCCTTATTCAACATTCCAACATCATTATTTCAGTTCCAAATACCTCCAAAAAAACTAGACATTAAAATTAAAAAATTTGTGATGTTTTCATATTTTCAATTGACAAGTATTTTGAGTTTCTTTTATTTAAAATAATTTAATTTTAAGTTCAATTGTTATTCCTTTATTTCAATTGTATTTTTTAAATATTATTTGTTTTAAAAATAATCCATCAGATGCTTTTTAAAATTATTTTGGATTTTTTATATGTTAATTTAAAATGCAACTAAATACGAAAATTAAATAATTTATTTTTAAGTAGCTGTGGCATAAAAAATGTCTATTCAAGAAAACCAATTAAAGTTAAGAAACTATTTAATAATGTTGTAGTGTCTTTTTTTATAAAACGATTTAGGCGAATTTGCCTAAAAATTTATGTGAAAAATACTCACTTTCAAACTTTTTTATAAAAATAATTATAGACGGATACTTTTGAAAATCTGCATAGAAAGGTATATATAAAATATCTAGAAATAGAAATTTTTTGATTTCATATTTAAAAAATATTTTAGCAACAAATCGATCTTATTTCTGACTATAAAACTGGTCCGAAACAATTTTGCACCCATTAACAATTCCAATATATTCTGAAAAAGGGGATGAAGATAAAATACCCGTGTCTTTCACTTTTTCTATATCAATTGGCCAGTGTAGAAACGGTAATGACATATCATTATTTTTTGGACTACCAGTAATGACACCCACTTATCTTCTTCATTATTTTAAAACTTATAATAATGAGCTACTGATAATGACATATTTTTATCATTATTTCAAATAGATAATAATTTTATAGATTTTTTTTTTAAATTTTTTGAAATCTATTTTTAGACTCAATATTTTTTAAACACTGGTAAGGATATATGTAACCACATATTTTTTGATTTTTTGTATGCTAGTGTGTAACCATAACTCATTATTTTTCGCGACATCGCCATATAAAGGTAATAAGAAATGTAATAACAAAAGTAACTAGTTACCATTACCAAGTATGTAGTTACATAACCACATATCTGGTAATGATTTTCTACACTGGGTGGTTTAACCGTTTAAACGGCGAATTAATATTTAATGAATATATTTCTAAGAGTTTTTTAAAATTAAGACGGCCTTCCATATAAATATATTACCTAAATATTAATTTACGATTTAAATTGTTAAACGAATTGATCCAGAAAAAGTGGAAGACATGGATATTTTATATTTAGCCATCCTTTCAGAATATATTAAGTGCATTTTCTCATGGGAACAACCAAAAGATGAACTTTGTCGGACGGTGTTTGAACAGTAATCGATTTTCTCAAGTTCAACATATGTCGAATTTATATATTTTCTAACGAGCGGGAATTCCCGGGATCCCGGGAAATTCTGAAAAATATCCCGCTGTCCCGGGAAATGAAAAAGTCCGGGAAAAGAAAAACCCTAATTACCATATAATGTCAAAATATGATGTTATATGGTAATAGAATAAAGAACACAAGGAGATCTAGTTATCTCGTTCAAGTGAATGCCCTTTAGGGGCACAAAAATGTACTGTAAAACATCTCACTTAAACATGTTTAACGCTTAAACAGGTAAAATCAAGTTAAACACGTATGTGTGAATGCCGTATTAGGTTAAATATTCAGGAAACATTTTTGGTCAGAGTTCTGTAGTTTTCAGCGATAATCGGGTGATAGTAGAGATAAAACCTTACTGCTTCGCCAGCGTTTCTTCTATTTTATATGGAGTTTGACATTTAAAAACGCACTGCGGATTTCTCTAAATTATAACTTAATTAAATTTTTTGTATTTTCTCTACTCGCATATTTTCATTTCATTTCAAACTCGCATATTTTCATTTTCATATTCTCTTCATGACGGAGACATTAAGGCCCAGTTTTTAGGATGTAGATTATCTTTAAACTTAGTTTAACGTAGTTTGTAACTGGAATACTGCTTCTAAAATGTGATCTACTTTTTTTCTTCTTTCCATGAAGACCGAAATTCTAAACGATAAAAAGTTGTTCCGGCGGTTGCTATATTTTTATTTTCAAGATAGAAGATTGACAACAAAATTAAACATCAAGGAAAAGTCGACTTGGAGTTTAATCTGAGATCGAAATATGTATACCTTGTAATCGGTAAAAATTTGGTTAAATAGCGTTTTTGTAAAAAAAATAAAAATCTTAAACGAAATTAATATTTACTCATTCCCATCTCTGCATATTATATATTATATATCAGATAGAAGTAAATTGTATAGGCTCTGCGATGGTATACCTCTTGTTCAAATCGGATGATAATTTTTTTTTTAAAGAGAAGCAACAGCAAATTCTTTCTATTAACGTGTTGCTTCCTTTGGAAAGCGGATAGTGGAGAAGTGAAAGGTGGTGAAAGATGAAGGGCTTCAAATGTGACAACACTGTAATTCCGCGAGATGTTAAATCTTACAACAGTTGCTGCACGCCATCTGATAAAGGGTTGGCGAACTTTGTTGAAGCTTTAAGATAATTATAAAAAAGCTTTTTAAGATAATTATAAAAAACCTTTGCAACTTTAAAGTCCCACCCACTGTTAAGGAGGCGTGACCAAAAAAAATAATTGCACCACTCAACTCAGCGTATTTTAGTCATGGGACCAAGTTTTATCAATTTCTGAGCCATTTAAGCCACATTAGGTACTTACTTGAAAACTCATACGGCCACAAAAGTTTTGTAGTTCACCAGTGTCTGGATGAAAAGCAGAATTGTACAATTTCATAGCATATTTAACTTGTTCAGATGTAGTACCAGCCGGTTCCTCGCCTTTACGATATGATTCCAATAACTGTTTAGACTGGATTAATTTTTCACTAGGAAGTATCACGGTGCGTGGATCTGTCATCCAAGCGAAATGCTTGAAACGTCCTGCAAATGTCGATAAATCATAAATAGGTTTATCAACATCTATGCGGGTCGAAAGTAAACCTAAAAAGTAAAAAAAAATAGTTTTTAACATACATATATGTATCTTTCACAGTTATTGGATTTTCTTTCATTGTGTAGGTACATATATGTACATACCTTGCATTTTGATGAATGGTATTTAATACAAAATGACAGCTTTAATATTTATTCTGCACCGGAATTGAATAATTACGTAATTTGATGCGTTTTAGATTTCCACAATTGATTGCTTTGTGATGCACTTTTCTTGTGTGACTATTGTCCAGTTGTTGTCGTAATTTCAAGTACCCTTACAACGAGCATATATAACTATATTACACAGATTCCTAAAAATTTTTGGAAAATAAACACTTTTAATTGACACCTGCTGTAGAACTTTTATTTTTTTCACTTTTTGTTTTACATAGGTATTAGAAATTGTTAAAATTTTAAGACAAATGATTTGGCTATTGTCCAAAATTTGTTGGTGTCTTTTTTATTTACATCAATTACATTTTCGTAATATATAGCTGTTTTGAAGTGTTATATATGTATGTTTTTTTCTTTTGCGAAACTTTTCATATTTTTTGAAGAAATAAAATTTCAAAATATATAAAATTTTGTCCGCTAAAACTTACCGATTTTAAAGACTTTCCGGTTGAAATATCTATTTTTCACTTTCGTTCGTTTTGTGCAAGAAGTGTAGCCAGTTTAGCGACTTTCTCGTCAAATATAGCGATTTTATTTTTGGATCTAGCGGGAAAAATGGCCAATAAGCTATTAGGGATGCCAATCCCGAAATCTCGGGATTATTCAATAAAAATGAGGATTTTCACAGGATTTTCACAAGTGCAAAAATATGTGGTAATTTTTCCAAAATTGTAAAGCCTATATGACACTTGCTAGTTTCAGTATTAATAATCCAAAATAGAAGAGAGCACGAATTTCCTTATGTAAAGCCTATATGACACTTGCTAGTTCCTAGATTCTAGTTTTTTGCACCATCAATGCAAATCATATGAAGGGTACTGCATTACCAACATCAATTTGACAGTTTAATAGTTTTTCGATATAGTTGTTCTCTTCACACACATTATTTCTCATTAAGGAAATTCGTGCTCTCTTCTATTTTGGATTATTAATACTGAAACTAGCAAGTGTCATATAGGCTTGAGAAATAATAATAATTGCTAGTTTCTAGATTCTAGTTTTTTGCACCATCAATGCAAATCATATGAATGGTACTGCATTACCAACATCAATTTGACAGTTTGATAGTTTTTCGATATAGTTGTTCTCTTCACACACATTATTTCTCACATAAGGAAATTCGTGCTCTCTTCTATTTTGGATTATTAATACTGAAACTAGCAAGTGTCATACGGGCTTTACCCCTGCTGATATTTTTAAACGGTTTTTGTTAAATATAATTTTATAGTATATTTAGACTGCCCATGTGAAAATCGAAATATATATGATCATACATAATCCTACATTGACTTGTATATGATCATACATGGGCATACATGTTCATATACGTTCATGCATAATTCAATCTATGACCATACATGATCTCATCTATTTCCATATATCTTTGGATCCGAAATTTGAGGGTATATGGTCATATATGAACATGTATGGTCATATACCCACAAATTTCGGATCCGAAGATATACGGAAATATATAAGATCATATATGGTCATACATTGAATTATGCATGGTCGTATATGACCATGTATGCCCATGCATGATCATATACAAGTCAATGTATGTTCATATATATTTCGAATTTCACATGGGTGGGCAAAAACTAGTAGTTTTTGGCCATTTTTAGTTTGTGAGCCGAAAACTACAAAATTACTTTAGTTTTTCCTTACAATTTTCATACAAATATCTAAAATTTGCATTTTTATTACACTGGGTTGCTTTTATAAGTAATTTTCAATACACCCTGTTACAACGAATATAGAAGCAAAGCAAGTGTCAAAAATATATTTTTATATTTTTTAAAATATTTCGGTTTTAATTTTAAATTGTGTGTTTTTCTCCATTTTAAAATGTGT